>MU545793.1:15661289-15663789 GCA_024362625.1 Silurus asotus | reverse complement strand
ATGGATGGAGGAGGTGGTGTCTATGTAGAAGGTAGTTCAGTGAGATGGATGGAGGAGGTGGTGTCCATGTAGAAGGTGGTTGGGTGAGATGGATGGAGGAGGTGGTGTCCATGTAGAAGGTGGTTGGGTGAGATGGATGGAGGAGGTGGTGTCCAGGTAGAAGGCGGTTGGGTGAGATGGATGGAGGAGGTGGTGTCTATGTAGAAGGTGGTTGGGTGAGATGGATGGAGAAGGTGGTGTCTATGTAGAAGTTAGTTCAGTGAGATGGATGGAGGAGGTGGTGTCCATGTAGAAGGTGGTTGGGTGAGATGGATGGAGGAGGTGGTGTCTATGTAGAAGGTGGTTGGGTGAGATGGATGGAGAAGGTGGTGTCTATGTAGAAGTTAGTTCAGTGAGATGGATGGAGGAGGTGGTGTCCATGTAGAAGGTGGTTGGGTGAGATGGATGGAGGAGGTGGTGTTCATGTAGAAGGTGGTTGGGTGAGATGGATGGAGGAGGTGGTGTCCATGTAAAAGGTGGTTGGGTGAGATGGATGGAGGAGGTGGTGTCCATGTAGAAGGTGGTTCAGTGAGATGGATGGAGGAGGTGGTGTCCATGTAGAAGGTGGTTGGGTGAGATGGATGGAGGAGGTGGTGTCCATGTAGAAGGTGATTGGGTGAGATGGATGGAGGAGGTGGTGTCCATGTAGAAGGTGGTTGGGTGAGATGGATGGAGGAGGTGGTGTCCATGTAGAAGGTGGTTGGGTGAGATGGATGGAGGAGGTGGTGTATTAATAATAAATAGAATGTAGCGCTCGCCGTGCAGCACGCAGTCTCACGTGTACTACAACAAACAGCACGCAGTGTCAGTGATTCGCCTCTAGAGGCCGCTCTCGTGACAACATCACAAAACCTATTGGTATGGATTTTTGCAGATCAACTGGCCAAACTGATTCATTATTCGACCTCTACTTGTGGTGAACCTCCTCTCCCTCAGCCTTTCTCCAAAGGAACGGGAGCAGGCAGGGTGGAGGAGCATCAGGGTGACGCCATTGCTCAGTTCTTTTCTCTCCTACAGCTATAAAGAAAACAGGCGGACATTTTTTTCTTTTTTAATGGAGGAAACCTCTTTGTCCATGGTCTTACTGAGGAACTGCATAGTACTCCTGCTGCAAGGTGCAGTGAGGACCAGAGTCAATCATCTAGTATGAGATTTTCAGAAGTGTTAATGCATCAGAGAGTCAGAAGTTCGGTGCCATCAAGAAGAGTAAGTTTTTTAAAAGTTATGGGTAACGAGGTTCTTGTCAAAGGTTTTATTTGTTCTTCTCATTTCCTGATTTTTATCTGGTCATGGTGCCTCACGGGTGTTTTTACTGAAATCTAAAGCCCTTGTTGAGTAGCACTGTTCCTGCACCAGCTGCATGTGATACCATTTAGGTGAGATGTAGAACATCCTCGATGCTCTGTTGATATCATCATAAGTTCTACATCTCTTCTCTGAAGCCCCTCTCTTTCCACTCACAGTAAATACCCCCAAATGCCCAACAAGTGTGTAATGTGATGGAGTTTGTCTTGACAGGGGTCGGACGTGAACTTGTGCTCCATTCACTGATGGGACAATTGTAAGTGTTCATACGTGTGAAGGACGTGTGTTGTGTGTTCTTTGGGCAGATGCAGGCTACATTTCATCACCTTCTACCTTCATAAGGGTGAGAGGTTTAGGTCTGGTGTTCCTCTGCCTCCTGCATTCTCTTCTACTTTTGGTATTTTTTTGCCTGCTCACCAGCTGGGAACATGTTGAAGGATCTGCCAGAATCAGTCTCGCTCTCGCTCTGTGGGATCTTGCATCTAATCCTGCAGGGGCTGGATCTCCACCAAAGCCCTGCTTTCTTTCTGTTGTCAAAACCTGATGTTTTAGTCTCCATGCTGTAGCTTCTTTATATTGTTCCTGCTGAACCGTGAAAGTAAAAGCAGCACATCAGATATTTAATGTTGATGTTCTCTGCTTCAGTCCAGCTGAGGAACTGAGCTTCGGCTCCAGAGAGACGGAGAAAAAGTGTCTCATCATCCTGAACAACATCACCAAAAATCATGTGGCCTTTAAGGTAAAGAGGAAGTGTGTAGACCTGTGTGTGTGGAGACGCCACATATGACCTTCACGAGGTCCAGACGTACAGTTTGTTGTTTTTGTTTACAGGTTCGAACAACAGCCCCGGAGAAATATCGCGTTAAACCCAGCAGCAGCTCCTGTGAGCCTGGAGCTCATGTAGATATTTTAGTTTCATTACATGGAGGTACACCACACACACACACACACACACACACACACACACACACACACACACACACACACACACACACACACACATACATACACACACACACACACACGCACACACACACACTCACACACACACTTACATACACACACACTTACATACACACACACACACACACACACACACACACACACTTACATACACACACACATACATACACACACACACATACACACACACACA
>MU545793.1:15636795-15660011 GCA_024362625.1 Silurus asotus | reverse complement strand
ACACACACACACACACATACATACACACACACACACACACACATACATACACACACACACACACACTTACATACACACACACACACACAAACACACACACATTTACACACACACACACACATACATACACACACACACACACACACATACACACACACACACACACACACACACTTACATACACACACACACATACACACATACACACACTTACATACACACACAAACACACACACACACACTTACATACACACACACACACACACATATACATACACACACACACTTACATACATACACACACACACACATACACACACACACACACACACACATACATACACACACACACACACACACACACACACACACACACACACACACACACACACACATTTACATACATACATATACACACACACACACACACACACACTTACAAACACACCTCTGTACAGTTATTACTACCCTCTCAATCTAATTTAAATAAATATATATATATCTGTGAAGGCTTCCAGGCGTCTCCTCAGGACCGTTTCTTGATCATGGCGGCTGAGATGGAGCCGAACTCGGGCACTTCTGGAGCAGATCTTTCTCAGTTCTGGAAAGAAGTATTGAAATCTAAGATCATGGAGCACAGGTGAACAAACCCAAACCTTTAGTATAAACACGTCTCCCTGCAGGTCTTCTGTGTGTTTCTGATGATCTCCTCTGATCTCCTCTGATCTCCTACAGGCTTCGGTGTCACGTTCTCGAGACCCCTAAATCGATTCTGAACAATTCCCACGACAGTATTTTAGGGACGTCGCCTAACAGCACACACGATCTCCACACAGCGGTGAGTGAAGACGCCACGTCCCCGAGCCTGGAGACGAGACGCCACTTCTTTTTCTCATTCGTTCACACCTTCAGGACACGTTCCTCTGCTGCGTCTCGGGGAACATTTCCGTACTGCTCGTATAACTGAATGTTAGAGAAACGTTTTTCTGAACTTCAGGCAGAAATTTTCAGGTTTTAAAACATGAAGACACAATGTGATCTGCGTGTGAGGTTCAGCTTGTGATGTTCCACACACTCTTTATAAGCAGCTGCACGTTCAGCATCACAGAATAAACGATGTGAATAAATAAACACTTGTTTATTAAACGCTTCTCTCCGTGTTTACTCCAGCTAACGCGGCTCACGGTCGCTAATTCCCGTCTGGAGCAGAAACTGGAGAGCTGTTTATGGCTGCAGAAGGTTCTTCTCGTCATGGTGTCGGTCCTGATGGCTTTCGGTTTCTCCACCATGTTCTCACGGGGGACCTCGTAGTCCAGACAGACGACCAGAAATAAAATCAAACCCACGACCAATAAGCTGCTGAGGATCCGAGCATCCGTATGACATCATCGGCTCCCGGGGGCCCGAGGCTCGGAACCGGGCGGAGAACTTTCTGTACCAAGGAGAATTTATTACGTACTTATCAGTAACAACGTGGTTGAAGAATAACGTATTTTTTATGACGTGTTACGAGGTTTAATTTATAACAGATGCAGCGTGTAAAGTAATTATTATTCAAACAATTTGTGATTTGTGTACAAATGAAAAAAGTAGATTTATAAAACATTAAATCTTTTTATTAACTACCAGTGTGTGTGTGTGTGTGTGTGTGTGTGTGTGTGTGTGTGTGTGTGTGTGTGTGTGTGTGTGTGAGAGAGAGAGAGAGAGTGTGTGTGTGTGAGAGAGAGAGAGTGTGTGTGTGTGTGAGAGAGAGAGAGAGAGTGTGTGTGTGAGAGAGAGAGAGTGTGTGTGTGTGCGTGCGTGTGTGTGTGTGAGAGAGAGTGTGTGTGTGTGTGCGTGCATGTGTGTATGAGAGAGTTCGTGTGTGTGTGTGTGAGTGTTTGTGTGTTCGTATGTGTTTGTGTTTGTGTGTGTGAGTGTTTGTGTGTGTGAGTGTTTGTGTGTTCATATGTGTGTGAGACTGTTTGTGTGTGTGTGTGAGAGTTTGTGTGTTTGTGTGTGTGTGTGTGTGTGTGTGTGTGAAAGAGTGTTTGTGTGTTTGAGTTTGTGTGTTTGTGTGTGTGTGTGTGTGTGTGAGAGTGTTTGTGTGTGTGTTTGTGTTCGTGTGTGTGTGTGTGTTCATGTGTGTGTGTGTGTGAGTGTGTGTGTGTGTAATGTAAGTGTTGGTATGTGTAGGATGATGTACTGTATTTTCTGAAACAGGTAATAGATTTGGGACACGGCCCTACATGACCCTGCATCTCGGTTGTGAATGGTGGTGGTGGGAACATCTAAAGATCTGAGGTTTCACCATAAAAAAAGCTTAGACTTGTCATTATGCAGGAGAAACTTGGAATCTTATGCACATTCATTGAAAAGATATTTACTGAATCGTTTCCTGAAGGAGCCTAGAACAAGGTCATGGCTTGTATTTGTGGTTATAAGATCTGGACCCTCGTGTGATCTGCTGGTTTAGAAGATCCCAAAACTCCAACCTCAGCCATACAGGGCCAACAGAAAATCCCAGAGTAACAAATAAGAAGCATGTTGTTCTTCAGGAGTCATGTATCTCCAGACCTACTGATCATGTCCTGAGATCGTCCTCATCTTGTTCCAGATTTTGGTCCATGAAACACATAAATCTATAAACAGCGTGCAGATGAGTCTGATACCCGCAACGTTTACATGCAGCCGCCAGAGGGCGCACTAACACCGTGCACCATTGTCCTCAGACCCGCAGAATCAGACTGCTTTCTGATCAAAGTGCGATTTATTTATTCAGGTTAAATTAAAATTCTGAGATCTTCATGATTATATCAGTGAAAGCAGCTGAAGTTTGTTTTTATAAGCAGGAATTTCTGGATGTAGAATGTACTGGTGTTTTGTGAATGAACTGTAGGTGCTGGTCAGGAATTTCATGGTTCCTCAAAACTGCATCAGATTTAGATTTTTAATATTTGTGTAAATGATGGTTGTAATGACACTGGTGCAAAATCTCAACATGTTCCATAGAAATGATGTTTGTGTGTGTGTGTGTGTGTGTGTGTGTGTGTGTGTGTGTGTGTGTGTGTGTGTGTGTGTGTGTGTGTTTATCACTCAGCATCTCTCCACAATCAGTGTGTGGTGCTGCTTTACTCCAGAGGAAAACCGAGAAAGAGGAACTCTATTTCCCAGAACACACCATTGCCTACAAACATGGCTACCATCAACTCTATACTCAACACCAAGCCATGCTGATCTCACACACACACACACACACACACACACACACACACACACACACCTGTTTCCAATCACTTCCTCACACTAATACACACTTTCAGAATGACTCTCAGTAACATGCCAGTTGTTCTTGCCTTTGGATTGACCTTCAGTTGCCCTTGAGATTGAGTAGAGAAGTTTATTTTTCAAAGTTTGCTTGACATTTTGTATTTATCTTCCAGCTTCAATAAAATTCTGAACCACAGCTGCATCATTCACTCTGTGTGTGTGTGTGTGTGTGTGTGTGTGTGTGTGTGTGTGTGTGTGTGTGTGTGTGTGTGTGTGTTGTGTAATAAAAATCCAGTGTATATGTTTAATAACTGATGAAACAACTAAGAGTTTATTTTTAGTAAACAAAGTCCAGAAAGTGGCATGAAGACGTCATGTTCTTGGAGCAGTTCCTTCGTGCCTCGGGGCAGAATTAAGCACAAACACATGATGCTTCAACTCGTGATTTTCTCCATGAGATTAAAGGAATGGAGGGATGGAGGACTTTTCCCTCATCTTTCTCTTCCTGTTGTTCAGTGGAAAAGCAACTGGAACTGGATTTTGGTTTTCTTCAGATCAACGTTTCAACTTTAGACTTTCTGTGGTTTAAAACCTGCAGTTTTTTTTTTTTTACACACTGACACAAAACAGAAGCATGGCTTCTCCTCGCCTCGAGACCTTCTGCTGCCCGAACCGCGACGCTGCGACGGATTTTATCATTAACTTCCAGCCCGTGTTCTTCACCGCGATCTGTGCAGGAAGTGCCGGATTGAGCACCATCTTCTTTCTCCTGCAGATTCTCCCTAAAAAGAGGGGGTACAGGAGAATCACGACGTACCCGCTTCCAAAACCGGCTTCTTCATCCAGGATTCTGTTCATCATAAGTGTGTGTGATGTTCTGGGGTGTGTGGGTAAGGAAGAGCTCAATCATCTCACAGCAGCTGATTCTGTGGTTTAGTTTGAGAAGAAGGATTATTCTAGAAAAGATTCCTTCAGTGGACAAGGAGCTGAACACACAGCTGTAAATGATGTCTTCATCAATTATAACGTGTGTGTGTGTGTGTGTGTGTGTGTGTGTGTGTGTGTGTGTGGTTTTACTCCTGTTGCATCAGCAAGTTCTTATAGGACGGCATGTGTTATTTTTATAACCTGGTTCGTGGCCACCAGCTGTCAGCTCTGAGGAACCAGCGTTAGAGATCTGTGTTTCTTAGCAGATCTTCTCCTGGAATAGAATCATTTCACACACAGAAGAAGCTGAAACTGCTCACACGAGTTCTCAGTCGTCCTCCAGTGGATCAGTGGTGCTGCTTAACTCCTTCCTCAGCAACTCATTGCTCACTGAAGACCACTGGTGGCTCAACAATTATGATCATTAGGTCAGGGTCTCTGTTCAATCCCCAAGCTGACAGTTCGGGCCCTCGAGTAAGGCCCTTAACCTTCTCTGCTGTATCATGTGCTCCAACTTTTGCATGTTAACATGAAATCCACTTGTGGTACAAATTTTTACCTTCAACTGACCCCAGGATCTCTGGACCTGCTGGATCAGACTCCACCTCACCACAAAGTTCCACCTCTGATGTTCCTCACACTCTCCAAACATACAGTCCAATTGGGTCCAACTACAAAGGAACCTTTAACATCTGTGATTTTTGTATCATGGTATCAAGAACGGGACATTCTCCTCAGTTCATATCTCCTAGTGTGCACTCTGGTGGAAACTCATTCTCTGGTCTGCTGCTATGTTTGCCTTGTAAATACAAGAACTTCAGGACTCAGAGAAATGTAGTGGCAGATGTTCTCCAGTCTGAGGATTTACTTCTCTGTTCACAACAGGAACAAACGTTCTTCTGCTTTTTGTTGTCAGTGCAGCTGATCTTCAGCAGAATTTATTAGAATATGGGGTTTAGAGGCTTGTTAACACACACACACACACACACACACACACACACACACACAGGATCAGTGTGAACTGTGTATTTTAGTTTTCTATCTCTGGCTTTGTGTTTGTACAGGAATCATTATAAGATCTTCAGTGTGGCTCGGACTCCCAAACATCAGCCAGCAGATCTCAGTCACTAACAGCAGTAACGTGTGGCCTGAGGTTTTCTGCATAGGCAGTGCTGTATGTCTCACACACACACACACAGACACACACACACACACACACTGAAAGAACCACAGTTCCACAACTGTTGTATGGAACTTTATGTGTATTAACAGTAAATGACTTTATTAATCTCTTTCTCAGATGTGGATCCAGCTGTTCTTCAGTGCCTCCTTCTGGTGGACGTTCTGCTACGCCGTGGACGCGTTCCTGGTGGTCAAACGATCATCGGGCATCAGGTTTGATAAAAACAAATTCCTCTCATTTCTTTATTATGGAAATTAATTTTGAATTCTCTCTCTCTCTCTCTCTCTCTCTCACACACACACACACACACACACACACACACACACAAACACTGTCCTGCAGCACCATCGTCCTGTATCACATGATCACTTGGGGTTTGGCGGTGCTGCTGTGTGTGGAAGGTGTAGCGATGCTTTATTACCCCTCACTCTCAAGGTACGCACACACACACACACACACACACACACACACACACACACACACACACACACACACACACACACACTACAGTTACAGCATCCTGATGTGAGATGTTTGTTTATTATGTTTCTTTTTTCCAGCTGTGAAAACGGTCTTCAGCACGCCGTCCCTCACTACGTCACCACTTACGCTCCGATGCTCTTGGTGCTTCTAGTCAATCCGATCCTGTTCACACACACCGTCACAGCTGGTACTGTTTTTGTTACCCACAATCCTGTGCAAATATACATGTCTGATATTTATTGTGTGATCAGATCAGATCAGATCAGATCTCTTCAGTAAACTGTTAAATCAGTAACATTGTGTGATGGCTGAGATTCACTTCTCTCTCAGCAGCTGCTCCAGAATGAACCTCATTCATCTGCAGGCTACTTATTGTTATATTTCCTCACAGTTACTTCACTACTGAAAGGACGTCAAGGAATTTACACAGAAAACGAGAGACGTCTAGGAGCAGAAATCAAAATACGCTTCTTCAAAATTCTCCTGGTCTTTGTTATCTGGTGAGATGTTTCCCTTCATGCTAAAATGTGGAGATGGAGGCTTAGTGGTTGAAGCATTGGACTTTTGATCCGAAGTTCAAATTCCATCCACACCAAGCTGCCACTTCTGGTCCTTAACCCCAGAGCTGCTCAGCTGTATGACCGAGATCATTGAAAGTCTCTGGATGGGTTGTGAATGGGTTTGTGTAAATGATTACCTGAGAAGGTGAGCTGGACTTCATAGTACTTAAGCTGAGCATCTACTGAACCTGGTGTGCACTGCACATCTTCTAGATCAAATCCATCGTCTGTGACTGTTAGCATGAAGGTACATGTTACTATAATCAGTGTTCAACTCCTGAGTATTGGGAGCAAAAAAAACACCTTTCAACAGCAGCAGGATTCATGTGAAGCCCAATTCTGTGGGACATCTGGCAAACATCTGGAAACATCTAGCAAACATCTAGCAAACATCTGGCAAACACTTATATATTTCCTTGCATTAAGTCACTTTTTTCATTCATTATGGAGAAGGTGTGTCTTCCCCAAAACTTTCCCTCGAGAAGGTGATGGGAGGGAATCAGTTTTACAGAAACGTACAAAAAGATCAGAAGTGAAGGAAATGAATGTCATCACGTGTTCAGATAATAAAATCACGTGTTCAGATAAAGTCACGTGTTCAGATAATAAAATCACGTGTTCAGATAAAATGTATGTATATGGGGTGTAACTGCCACTTTATCCATAGTTCAGTAAAAATGTCGAGTTTGATCTTCTCTGATTTAATGCTGATTTGAAGTCGTCTCTCTGTTAGTTGGCTGCCAAACCTGATCAACGAGAGTTTATTATTTTACCTGGAAATGCAACCTGATGTTCAGTCTGCTGATCAAAAAAACATCCGTAATGCAGCTCTCATCACCTGGTTCATTATGGTGAGTCCAAAAAAGACAATAAACAAAAACTCCTTCACATCTGAGTGTATCTGTATGTGTAGCTGTGAGGGTCTGAGTGTATCTGTATGTGTAGCTGTGAGGGTCTGAGTGTATCTGTATGTGTAGCTGTGAGGGTCTGAGTGTAGCTGTGAGGGTCTGAGTGTAGCTGTGAGGGTCTGAGTGTATCTGTATGTGTAGCTGTGAGGGTCTGAGTGTATCTGTATGTGTAGCTGTGAGGGTCTGAGTGTATCTGTATGTGTAGCTGTGAGGGTCTGAGTGTATCTGTATGTGTAGCTGTGAGGGTCTGAGTGTATCTGTATGTGTAGCTGTGAGGGTCTGAGTGTATCTGTATGTGTAGCTGTGAGGGTCTGAGTGTATCTGTATGTGTAGCTGTGAGGGTCTGAGTGTATCTGTATGTGTAGCTGTGAGGGTCTGAGTGTATCTGTATGTGTAGCTGTGAGGGTCTGAGTGTATCTGTATGTGTAGCTGTGAGGGTCTGAGTGTATCTGTATGTGTAGCTGTGAGGGTCTGAGTGTATCTGTATGTGTAGCTGTGAGGGTCTGAGTGTATCTGTATGTGTAGCTGTGAGGGTCTGAGTGTATCTGTATGTGTAGCTGTGAGGGTCTGAGTGTAGCTGTGAGGGTCTGAGTGTAGCTGTGAGGGTCTGAGTGTAGCTGTGAGGGTCTGAGTGTAGGAGTGTATCTGTATGTGTAGCTGTGAGGGTCTGAGTGTATCTGAGTGTATCTGTATGTGTAGCTGTGAGGGTCTGAGTGTAGCTGTGAGGGTCTGAGTGTAGCTGTGAGGGTCTGAGTGTATCTGTATGTGTAGCTGTGAGGGTCTGAGTGTAGCTGTGAGGTTTGGTTAGTTAAGTAACAGTTTAAAGTGATCTCATGGTGAATATAATGAGGAAATAATGGTGTCATAATGAAACTCTGTCTTGTGCAGGGGATTCTGAACCCCATGCAGCCCTTCCTCAACACTCTGGCCTTCCACGGCTGGACAGGGTTAGACATAGACCTGAGTCTGCAGAGACGCCGTGAGCTACCCTGGGATTCTGCCTCCACCTCCATAGTGGCAGCTGGAGGTTACAATCCCATGATGCCGTCTACGCTGCTCTACCAAAGCCATGTCCAGGATGGAAAGAAGTTGACAGGGAATGGACACCAAATTCCTTCAGATGCAGTCAGCATCCTGTCTGAAAGTAATTCTACACTTTCCGAGTGGAATAAAGTGGAATAGTATAGAAATAGAGTAGAACATGAATAAAGCTCAATAGAACAGTGTTAAACTTGTGCTTATGGAGATGTTAAGGAGATGTGGTGGTTGTTCTCTAGGTTCTGCGTCCAGCACACTTGAGATCCACATGTCCAGTGAACTTCCAGGAGGTGAAGAGGCAGAATCAGGAGGGATGGAGGAGACACAGAGGAGATAAACGAAAGGGTCCTGGAGAACATTGTGGAGAATCTCTGCTGAAGGTGCTGAGTGTCTGATTACATGCTTCTGTTCTGAATTGGTGTTTTTTCAGACACAGAGAAATAGAAATAAAATTCTACACAATGAAAGATGAACATCTTACACTTTTACACACAGCAGATATTTACAGTGAAGCTTTTAGGATCAATCATCTGTTCATTCTGAATAATCGCGATGCTCCTGCACATCAGTTTGTACAAAACATCTCAGATTTTCTGGTGTATTTTTATATAAGATAAAGTGATTGCTCTCTTCTTGTTCTCCCAGTAAACATGACATGAACGTGAACATGAAGCTCAGCTCACATCGTACTGTCCATAAACACATTCTGGTGTTACTGCAAGAAACCAAACTCATCAGAGGATTCTGTAAAGTAAAGAAGTTCAAGAAGAAAAAGGATGCAGAGCCTGAATGAGGAAGGAGATGGAGAACTTTACACAAATACACAAAACTCTTCAGCTAAAAGCTGTAACTTCATTCCTACAAGAATTTCTTTCAAACCTTCAAACCTTGTGGTCAAACCCACACTTTTCACCACATTCACAGAAAAGCCGCTAAAAACTTAAAGCTTTAACTCTAATAAAAGTCTGACACTGGAGACTCCTTCCTTCATCATTAACGGTTTCCCAAATCACCGTATCTGCTGTTCCTCAGTGTCTTTCATTCTTCTGAGAGAAAAATCTTTACTCTGAGCACAAATTCATCCACTTTTATTCCTCACGTGAGTGTTTGCTATGTGAGTCTACAGTAATTCATGGGTTTCATGTACAAGTTTATGGCTGAAATACAGAAGATACAAAAATGTAATAAACTTCAGCGATGCCTTTTTTCTCCACTCGGTGGCGCTAAAAACACATCAGGATCAAATATTAAAGACTGACTAATAAAAGTAGATAATAGAGAAGATCATTATAATCATTATAAAATCAATAATAGATGATCATCTACATTATTACAGCACAGTAAGGAATATTTTACAACAAATTCATAATTATACATAAAATATTTTGTTTATTTGATGGAAATGTATTTGTGCAGCACATCTGGTCTGAAGATCCTGAATGTGTTTATTTAAAGCTGTAACTCGATTTTACTTTATTATTATTTCACTAGTGATCTGCATGTTCACACAACTCCGTGTTTCTCCCCTGAACTCCCTCATCAACTCCGTGTTTCTCCTCTGAACTCCCTCAACAACTCCGTGATTCTCCCCTGAACTCCCTCATCAACTCCGTGTTTCTCCCCTGAACTCCCTCAACCACTCCGTGTTTCTCCTCTGAACTCCCTCATCAACTCCGTGTTTCTCCCCTGAACTCCCTCTTCAACTCCGTGTTTCTCCCCTGAACTCCCTCATCAACTCCGTGTTTCTCCCCTGAACTACCTCACAACTCCGTGATTCTCCTCTGAACTCCCTCATCAACTCCGTGTTTCTCCCCTGAACTCCCTCTTCAACTCTGTGTTTCTCCCCTGAACTCCCTCTTCAACTCCGTGTTTCTCCCCTGAACTCCCTCATCAACTCCGTGTTTCTCTGCTGGATGTTTTTTGTTTTTCACACCATTCTCTATGTGTTGTGTGTGTGTAGATCTCATTGAGATACAAAACCATCAGATTAATTACACACACACACACACACACACACACACACACACACACACACAGCAGGTCATGTGACTGATCTCAGAACGATTCAAATATATGATCCAAAACCCGTCAGTGACTCTGATGAACTCCAGAGCTGATGTGATCTCCTGGGGTTTCATTACATCTTTGTGGTTATATCCAAATGCTGAAGCTGAAGATCTTCCAACTCATGTAAAGGAACTCATTGTGAAAATGTATCGATCAAGAGATGGACAGAACATCTTCCAAAACATCATTAGTCCAACAGCAGCAGCAACACTTGAAGAAAACCGGAGCAGCACAGTGAGGACACCAAGAACAGGACGTTAGGAGGATTCTGGGGGACCTACAGATGCAAGAACATCTGGGAAGTCCTGCTCACTTCATGTTCATGATGACACTCTTTCTTCACATGTCTACATGATGGAGAAGGACAATTAAACTGAAGTTCCCAAGCATTTAAACACTCAAAATCATCTCAAACCATGTAGCTGGATGTCTTCTGATCTGCTGAGACCAAGATTCTAAAAGATCTCTTTATTTTACTTTTAAACTGTTTAAACTCTGAGGACAGAAATGGAGGGTCTGGTTTGTGTTCTCTTTTCTCTGTTTATACACTGTGTGTGTGTGTGTGTGTGTGTGTGTGTGTGTGTCTGTGTGTGTGTGTGTGTGTGTGTGTGTGTGTCTGTGTGTTTATCTACAGTATATATATAGAACCTACATCCCTGCTGTCTTCTGGGTTCTGACTTTGTTCATTCAGGGCAGGATTATGGTTCCGGGGCTGTGCCCTGTTCCAGGTTTACGAGTCCCTGGAGATCTTTTCCTTCAGATTTTTGAGAAAACACAACATGTATGGGCCACATATAATTCCTGACCCTCGAACCTGCTGGAGAAAGCAGCACAGACAACATGGACGTCCAGAAAGCGAGATCATGGTGTGTGGGCATCACAGAGAGTTATGAGTTATTCCTGGCAGGCAGCTTCCTGTTGGCCATGAGGACCAATTCCAGCTTTATTACTGAAGTCCATGCTGAAACCTCTGGCACATCATGTGATCCAGCCTGGAGCTAGCCATCTCGCTGGTCCTGGTTTGTGCCCTGCTCTGTTTTATGATCTGAAAGCCAGTAAAGGCTCATTATCTGCTGCCGATGTGGTGTCAGAAAGTGAAGTCAGGACGGCTCATAATTAACGAGGCCTCGGGGGAAGTGTGCTAATAAAAAGTGCTGACTCAGCTTCACTGGTTTGGTGGCGACAGAGTTTGTTACAGAGCTTCAACGTCGATACTCCACAAACTAAACCATGATGAAGGTTGTGGATCGGATTGTTGTGTTTGCTGTAAAGCAGCAATAACCAGATGTTCCTTCCACTCTCCCTGTTCTCTTTCTCTTTAATGAAACTGGAGACTCCTTCCTGCAAAACTCAATTAAAGTCTAAATGTAGAAACTTTCAGGTTTGTTGGTTTGAGTAAACGGATTGGACTTTTATTGTTCACTGTGGTTTAAAAGTCCATAAATATCGATATCGTTATTCTGCATTATTTATTATATCGTAATATCGGACTTGGTATCGGTTGACTGCTACCTGCTGCCGCGCGAGACCTGAATGTTGAATCCGCACGCGCCTTTTTCTCCTCCAGTCAGCGCTCAGGCCCGGTGTAAGACCACGCCCCCTCTCTCGCGCTCCCGGTGATAAATAATGTAAAGTGGCGCTGCGGGGAGAGAGAGAAAGAGAGAGAGAGAGAGAGAGAGAGAGAGAGAGAGAGACAGAGAGAGAGTGCAAAGGGAGGAAAGCGGAGCGGCGTGCGTAATATCGGACTTGGTATCGGTTGACTGCTACCTGCTGCCGCGCGAGACCTGAATGTTGAATCCGCACGCGCCTTTTTCTCCTCCAGTCAGCGCTCAGGCCCGGTGTAAGACCACGCCCCCTCTCTCGCGCTCCCGGTGATAAATAATGTAAAGTAAAGAGAGAGAGAGAGAGAGAAAGAGAGAGAGAGAGAGCGCACAGGGAGGAAAGCAGAGCGGCGTGCACACAGGCAAAGGGCACGTGGAAGAAGAAGCAGCGCGAGTCGCGATGTCGCCGGGCACGAGCACGAGCACGAGCCTGTGGATTAACGTGACGGTCCTGGTCGCGAGCGCGGTCCTCGGGACGGCGGAGGTGAGCGCGAGGCGGCGCGACGATTCGGTGCTGGTGACGAGCGTGAGCCGCGCGCGCTGCGCCTCTCGGTGCCTCAGTCTGCACCTCACGCGCATTTCAGTGCTTTTCAAACACGCCCAGGTGAGTTTCATTAATCAATCAATTAACTATCAGATTTATAATTGTGTCAGATCAGATCACAGATGTGTTCAGATCGGATCAGGTGTGAACCTGTAGGAATGTATCGGATTCTGTTCCGGTTACTTTTATATCCGGTTATTACACTGAGTCTGAGCAAAGTGTTGATTCATTTCCTCTAACAGCAGTTTATCACCTTCATTCATTTCCATCTGATCATCTGATCTAATCTAATCATTCATTTCCATCTGATCAGACATTCAGCTTTTCAGACATTCAGAGTCCAGTAAAATTCCTGTGTGCATAAACATACAACCTGTTATACTGTAAATAAGATTTCTAGATTCATATAAAAACTTCTCCTTAAATTCATATGTAAATATTTTAGTGAGTTTTTATCTCAGTTTCTCCAGTGCACTCGATTATTTACTAAATTCCACCTGATAAACAGTAAATCATTTTACAACAAAACACCAAGAATGTGAATTTAACCCAGAATTAAACATTAACATAACAATTACTCCCAATAAAACATCACATTATTATTATTATTATTATTATTATTATTACTGTTATTATTATTATTATTGTTTTATTACTAATGGCTGAAATTATTTCCTGAAAAACAAAGCTCTCTAAGAACAAAAGACACACACACACACACACACACACACACACACACACACACACACACACACACACAATGTTGATTAAACATTTAATAATTGATCGACTAGACGAGCAGCAGCATGAAATATAAATGATACAACAATAATAAACGAGTCTCTAACGAGCCACATGTCTGTAACACAACTCAGTGTAACAAAACATCACAACACAACACTGAGGACTGGAGACTCCTTCCATATCCCTCAGAAAAAAAGTTCCACTAACCTCGTCCAATTACACTGTAATAAATTACACAGCTACACACACAACCCCAGCTACACAACAATTATACAACCACATAAAAATACACAACCATAATTACACAACTACACATAACCACAATTACACAACCACACAGAAAACACACAACCCCAATTACACAACTACACATAACCACAGTTACCCAACCACACAGAAAACACACAACTCCAATTACACAACTACACATAACCACACACAAACAACCACAATTACACAAACACATGTATAATCTCACTCAAATTAATACAACAAATCACATAACCACAGTTACCCAACCACACAGAAAACACACAACTCCAATTACACAACTACACATAACCACAGTTACCCAACCACACAGAAAACACACAACTCCAATTACACAACTACACATAACCACAGTTACCCAACCACACAGAAAACACACAACTCCAATTACACAACTACACATAACCACACACAAACAACCACAATTACACAAACACATGTACAATCTCACTCAAATTAATACAACAAATACACAAAACCACGCACACACACACACACACACACACACACACACACACTCTATGTAATTATGTTAAATGTTGTGAAGTAGTTTATAGATATTGTGTGTTTAGTGTGTACACTTTTCCCATAACAAACTGAGAACCAAACCATAAAACACCACTTTCACTAAAGCAACATGAAAGCAGTGCTGTGTTTTGAGAAAGTGTTTTTTTTTTGGTCTGATTATTTCTTTTGGGTGGTGATTACGCAGGAGGCGTGATGGAGAATCCCCCCACACACCCCACACACACACCCCACACCCCACACACACACACACCCCACACCCCCACTCCTCCGGGAGCCATGAAATCTCCTGCCTTTACACTCCGGCTTTCATTCGTCCAGTCTCGCTCCGTCTCACATCTCAATCCGAGGGAAAGACAAACATCGTAACGGTGTTTCAGCCCCGTTCACTTTAATACCACATCATCTGGGAACTGAATCAAACGTGTGTGTGTGTGTGTGTGTGTGTGTGTGTCTTTAAGGGCCAAAACCAAAGTAACATAAGTCTTCATTCATTCAACCTTTTATAACACACACACACACACACACACACACACACACACACACACACACACAGAGTTTTAATCAGATCTGTCATTTTTAATGTGGTTGTATTTGTGTGTTCAGTAAACCCTGAGTCTGATCTTAACAAATCCACTTGAATTAGGGGGTGTGTGTGATTGTGTAATTGTTTTTGGTTGTGTTGTTGAAATTGTGTGTGTGTGTGTGTGTGTGTATATATAGTTATGCAATGGTCTAATGTTTGTGTGTGTGTTTTATAATTGTTTAAGGTTGTGTAGTGAAGCTTTGTGTATGTGATTGTTTGAAGGTGTGTGTGAGTGTGTGTAGTTGTGCAGTCGTCTGAGGATGTGTGTGTGTAGTTGTGTAATTGTTTGAAGTTGTGTAATTGTTTAAGTTTATGTATGTGATTGTGTTTGAAGGTGTGTGTGTGTGTGTAAGATTGTGTATAGATGGTGCTTGTGTTTAAGGTTGTGTGTGCTTGTGTTTGTGTGGTTGTGTGTTTGATGTTGTGTATGGTTGTGTGTTTGTTCTTGTGTGTGGTTGTGTGTGAGGTTGTGTGTTTGTGTGTTTGAGGTTGTGTGTTTGTAGTTGTGTGTTTGAGGTTGTTTGTTTGTGATTGTGTGTGTGCTGTTGTGTGTTTATGATTGTGTGCCTGTGTGTGGTTGTTTGTTATTGTGTGTGTGTGGTTGTGTGTTTGATGTTTTGTGATTGTGTGTGTACGGTTGTGTAAGTGTGTGTGTGTGTGTGTGTGTGTGTGTGTGGTGTGTGTGTGTGTGTGTGTGTGTGTGTGTGTGCAGTTGTGTGTTTGTGATTGTGTGTATGGTTGTGTGATTGTGTGTGTGTGGTTGTGTTAGTAATTTAGCTGCAGTGTACGGTTGTGTAATTGTGTGTGTGTGTGTGTGTGCGGTTGTGTGTTTGATGTTGTGTATTTGTGATTGTGTGTATGGTTGTTTGATTGTGTGTGTGAGGTTGTGTGTTTGTGATTGTGTGTGTGTGTGTGTGTGTGTGTGTGTGGTTGTGTGTTTGAGGTTGTGTGTTTGTGATTGTGTGTATGGTTGGTGATTGTGTGTGTGGTTGTGTAAGTATTTTAGCTGCAGTGATACACACGTGTGTTGTGTAGTTGTATGTGAAGTGAAGTTCCAGCTGATGGACAGAGGAGAGGAAACGCCCGGAGTGTAAAATACCACTGGTCTGTGGAGAGGAAACGGTGTTGAAGCGTGTTGGAGAATTCGCTCTGATCTGCTGGGAATGATAAAATACACACCGTTTTAAATTCACCGTTTCACACTCCGTCTACCTTCACAATCAGAGGGAAATATAAACAGTGTGAAGTTTTTTAGTTTGTGTTCACTTTGTGTTATGTTGGCTTCTGCGTGTTGGTGTTTGTGTTATTGTTGTCCAATTGTTGTTGAGGTCCTCCTATAGGTCAGTTCAGGTACTCGGTAGAAGCCCTAGCTATAATGTGGAATACCATAGCAACACCCGAGCAGCTAGTTGTACAATCACAACCTCCATCTAGCAACATAGCAAAACAACCACACAGCAACACCCTAGTAACCATCAGAAATACCATAACAACCACATAGCAACAACCTAGTAACCAATAGAAATACCATAACAACCACATAGCAACAACCTAGTAACCAATAGAAATACCATAACAACCACACAGCAACACCCTAGTAACCATCAGAAATACCATAACAACCACACAGCAACACCCTAGTAACCATCAGAAATACCATAACAACCACACAGCAACACCCTAGTAACCATCAGAAATACCATAACAACCACACAGCAACACCCTAGTAACCATCAGAAATACCATAACAACCACACAGCAACACCCTAGTAACCATCAGAAATACCATAACAACCACATAGCAACAACCTAGTAACCAATAGAAATACCATAACAACCACACAGCAACACCCTAGTAACCATCAGAAATACCATAACAACCACACAGCAACACCCTAGTAACCATCAGAAATACCATAACAACCACACAGCAACACCCTAGTAACCATCAGAAATACCATAACAACCACACAGCAACACCCTAGTAACCATCAGAAATACCATAACAACCACACAGCAACACCCTAGTAACCATCAGAAATACCATAACAACCACATAGCAACAACCTAGTAACCATCAGAAATACCATAACAACCACACAGCAACACCCTAGTAACCATCAGAAATACCATAACAACCACACAGCAACACCCTAGTAACCATCAGAAATACCATAACAACCACACAGCAACACCCTAGTAACCATCAGAAATACCATAACAACCACATAGCAACAACCTAGTAACCATCAGAAATACCATAACAACCACATAGCAACAACCTAGTAACCATCAGAAATACCATAACAACCACATAGCAACAACCTAGTAACCATCAGAAATACCATAACAACCACATAGCAACAACCTAGTAACCATCAGAAATACCATAACAATGTGTGTGTGTGTGTGTGTGTGTGTGTGTGTGTGTGTGTGCAGTTGTGTGTTTGTGATTGTGTGTATGGTTGTGTGATTGTGTGTGTGTGGTTGTGTTAGTAATTTAGCTGCAGTGTACGGTTGTGTAATTGTGTGTGTGTGTGTGTGTGCGGTTGTGTGTTTGATGTTGTGTATTTGTGATTGTGTGTATGGTTGTTTGATTGTGTGTGTGAGGTTGTGTGTTTGTGATTGTGTGTGTGTGTGTGTGTGTGTGTGTGTGGTTGTGTGTTTGAGGTTGTGTGTTTGTGATTGTGTGTATGGTTGTGTGATTGTGTGTGTGGTTGTGTAAGTATTTTAGCTGCAGTGATACACACGTGTGTTGTGTAGTTGTATGTGAAGTGAAGTTCCAGCTGATGGACAGAGGAGAGGAAACGCCCGGAGTGTAAAATACCACTGGTCTGTGGAGAGGAAACGGTGTTGAAGCGATAACAGCCACACAGCAACAACCTAGTAACCATCAGAAATACCATAACAACCACATAGCAACAACCTAGTAACCATTAGAAATACCATAACAACCACACAGCAACACCCTAGTAACCATCAGAAATACCATAACAATCACAAAGCAACACCCTATTAACCATCAGAAATACCATAACAGCCACACAGCAACAACCTAGTAACCATCAGAAATACCATAACAATCACAAAGCAACACCCTATTAACCATCAGAAATACCATAACAGCCACACAGCAACAACCTAGTAACCATCAGAAATACCATAACAACCACATAGCAACAACCTAGTAACCATTAGAAATACCATAACAACCACACAGCAACACCCTAGTAACCATCAGAAATACCATAACAACCACATAGCAACAACCTAGTAACCATTAGAAATACCATAACAACCACACAGCAACACCCTAGTAACCATCAGAAATACCATAACAATCACAAAGCAACACCCTATTAACCATCAGAAATACCATAACAGCCACACAGCAACAACCTAGTAACCATCAGAAATACCATAACAATCACAAAGCAACACCCTATTAACCATCAGAAATACCATAACAGCCACACAGCAACAACCTAGTAACCATCAGAAATACCATAACAACCACACAGCAACACCCTAGTAACCATCAGAAATACCATAACAATCACAAAGCAACAACCTAGTAACCATCAGAAATACCATACCTTTACATTATACTTTCTGGAGGTTTACTTTCGAACATTCACACAAACCTGCACTACAGTCAGAGTTGCTGTTATGGAGAATTAATCAACACCTTCTGACCAATTAGAGCACGGTGCAATGTGAGTTGTGTGGCTGTGGCCCCATGGTCCTAGTGCCAGGTGTGTAAAATGTCTCACACGCTTCTGTTGTGTTTTGCTTGCAGGGAAATGGATCTCTGGTTTGGTGTCAGAATCACAAGCAGTGTTCGAAGGTAATGCCTGCATACGCACACACACACACACACACACACACAAGCACACACACACACACACACACACACACACACACGTTATTGTGGCACTTTTTCTGTCCAATTAATGTCACTCAGGGAAAGGTCGGGTCTGGAGAATAAACAGGTGAAGACAGAGGTGTCCTTTTATATTCCATCCCTTCTTTCTGTCTCGCATCAGTTTCGTTTTGTGTGTGTTTGAAATGAATTTGCTTTTCAAGTGTCAAAGTTTAAGTACACAGGAAAGACAAAAATAACCAACGATTAGCTAAACACTTAACTCCAGCTTATAGCCGACTTGAGAACTGACATTTATTATTGATGTGTGGCGTCGTTACTGTGTTGCTTAGCAACTGGTTCCGTCCCCAAAATGTGAACCGCAGAGTAATAAAGTATTAGTGAGGCCCTTGACGTGTCCACTTTCCACACTGCAACAACACGACTG
This sequence comes from Silurus asotus, assembly GCA_024362625.1. Taxonomy (NCBI): domain Eukaryota; kingdom Metazoa; phylum Chordata; class Actinopteri; order Siluriformes; family Siluridae; genus Silurus; species Silurus asotus. Next base: position 15,641,016 of record MU545793.1, on the reverse strand, counting down.
CATTAGTTTAGCTTTTTTACTTCTTGTTCCATTCTTTGTTTCCAGCTCTTGTTCAGGAATCTTTAGCATCGAGCACTTATATAGTGTATATATTAGCGAGTTTTTGAATGAACTCTAATCCCCACAGCCACACCCCCAAAAACCAAGTGGAAAACCTTCCCAGAACAATGGAGCTTCTTATAACAGTGGGAATAAATCAGGAATAAGAAGTTTGAGCAGGACAGTCGAAGGCGCACAAACTTTTGGTCGTATCAGTGGCGCACAAACTCGATTGTAGGATGATGTGGGATGTGTATCATATTGTGATGTAATAAAAGTCCTGAAGACATTTTGTTTCAGAGTCACTTTTCCTCACTTTATGTTTTGTGTTTTTATAAGACAAGGAACTGGTGGTGGAACTTCATTTTCAATCCCAAAAGCCTGATCTGTGCAGGAATGTGTACACGCCTTCCTTTATAACCCCAACTGGAAAATGAAGGAGGGAGAGAGAGAGTGAGAGAGAGAGAGAGAGAGAGAGTCCTGAAGACATTTTGTTTCAGAGTCACTTTTCCTCACTTTATGTTTTGTGTTTTTATAAGACAAGGAACTGGTGGTGGAACTTCATTTTCAATCCCAAAAGCCTGATCTGTGCAGGAATGTGTACACGCCTTCCTTTATAACCCCAACTGGAAAATGAAGGAGGGAGAGAGAGAGTGAGAGAGAGAGAGAGAGAGAGAGAGAGAGAGAGAGAGATGGGGGTGATGTGGCCTTCATTAGCATGCTATTGCACCAACACTGGCCTCCCAGAATGCTCTGAGGCTTTTGTCCTTTTTTAGTCATTTTGTTTCTTTATCTTTCAAAAGACTTTTCTTTTAAAGAGAAGGGGACAGACAGACAGACACAAAAGAGAGAGAGAGAGAGAGAGAGAGAGAGAGAGAGAGGCTCGGGGTTAATTCTATTGAGTGTCGGTAACCAAACATCTTGATTTTAGTTTGATTTTTATCAGTGCAGTTTAATTAAGCAGACAGACAGACAGACAGACAGACAGATGGACTGGCAGAGCCACTTGATGCTCTAAATGTAATGTCTATATGAATACATAATATAAAAAGCTAACACACACACACACACACACACACTCTCTCTCTCTCTCTCTCTCTCTCTCTCTCTCTCTCTCTCTCTCTCTCTCTCGATTCTTGTTGTTTTAGTGCCTGTAGAGAGAAGAGATAAGTGTTTGTTCTGGAAGACAGGACACACTTTAGAAGTGCCTTTTGGTGGACATTTGAAGCACCCAGCTAACAATGTGTGTGTGTGGTGTGTGTGTGTGCACGTGTGTGTGTGTGTGTGTGTGTGTGTGTGTGTGTGTGTGTTAGAACTGAAGTTGTCCTAGAACAATAAAGTTTGTGTAGAGTGAGATTGGGCCGAACACAGAATCTTGAGGAACTCCTAATGTTTCTTCATGGTTTCTGATTTATCATCTTCTCTCTGAAAGTGGTAATAAGTGAGAAGGTAATGGATGTTTCTGGCTTTAAGTTTGAACCCAAACAGATGTGTTTATTTCTGAAACAGACCTGGAGGTTTTATGAAGTTTTAATGTGGAGTGCTAATCTTCTCCAGCTCGTTTACTCCGGCTCATAAATTACCCACAATCCTCCGATTGTGGCTCGCATGAATTATTCATTCTTTTCATTCTTCTCGGCCGTCCTCTTTCTTTTTCTGTCTCTCAGTGAGGCCTCTTTGTTGTTGGTTTCTTCCGCCTGCATATAAATCAATAATTAAAGCTGAGGGTTTGTGTTTGATGGGACCTGCTAAGGGACTTCCTGTTATTAATCAGGAAAACACCCACGTTCCTCACAATCACTGCTCTCCAGTGTTCAGAAGAAACTCTACTGTTGTAGCTCAACTTTTAAAAGCATGTGTGTGATGTGCTAGGAACGTGTACACACCACTCTCTCAGATCTTTATACCAATTAGAATTTATTTTATGTAAATGGAACATTTCTCACGATATTTAAATTTTCTCCTGGAATAAATGTAAAAAGTTTTTATTACATAATTAGTTTCTTTAACATGATCATCGTTTTCCAATTTTTATCTGAACTCAGTTTTCCTTAGTTCCATTTGTGCCACTTCCTGTTTCACTGCAGCAGAAATGTGATATAGTCATTACATTAATTACATTATGCATAAATTAAACATTAATATATTCAAGCATAAGCATTTAAAGGTAGCGTGATGATTGGATTTCAGATGTTATTTAATATTTAATTTGTTGTTTTGTTTAATAAAAGTTTAGCTGTTGATTTGTTTTTATTTCATGACTCAGCAAAACCACTGTAATAAGCAGAAGAAAACATGAACACTAATGAGTTTAGTGAAATCGTGTTTCCTTACGCCATTAAAATATAAGAAATAAAAACTAGTTCTTTCTGTAATGTTGCTGATGTGAGCATGCGACTGTGAATAAATCCTGCTGGGGAACGTTTTCTCACTCCATTGCGTAACTCTTATTTTACTTTCAGTGTCTGGAGCCCTGCAAAGCATCATGGGATCTCAGAGAGAGCGAGTGTCAGGATTTGTGTGAGGTATGACCTGATATTTCAAGGTTTTTTTAACGAGGTTATGATAATGCTAACGCTAATCCTGTGATTCTCCCTCCAGTCGGTTTTCCCGAATAAACAGTCCGAGTGCGTGGTGAGCTGCGAGTTCTTCCTCTCGGTGGACGCGGTGAAGCAGGGGGCGTGTCCAGCTCCTGATCGAGCGAGCGGATTTGCTGCTGCATGTGTGGAGAGTTGTGAGAGCGACGCCCACTGCTCCGCCCACAAGAAGTGTTGCTCCAACGGATGTGGACGAACCTGTCAGGCACCCAGGAACCTCTATAAAGGTACATTCATGAAACGAAAACGTTGTAGTTCCCTCTGTTTTTAAATTCTTCACATCGCTCTTTATTTACGCATTCGTTTTTTATTCTTCCCCTTGTGTTTCTCCTTGGGGGGGGGGCGTGTAATTTGTGTGAAGCTGTAAAGCATTTAACTTGAAATTGAGCGTTGAATCTCAAATCGCTGTCAGATGTGGGAACCTGCAGGTGAAGGTCCTTCAGCTCTGATGGGTCCTTCACTGAGATGTGAGAGAGAATGTGACCTTTTCTTTCTCAGGTTTCATCATCACTTTGAGCTTCTAGTGCTTCAAGTGCAGTACCGTTCTTCTGTTTACTGCTTTATTGTTTATTGGCTGTTTGTTGCTGCATCTGAAGATCTGAATAGTCTGAAGGCCAGTGAGGGAGCAGTACAATCTTTTTTCTTATTTTCCTTTTATTTAATTAAAATCTATGACACTCTCTGTTCTACTTCAAGGATCCTTTTAAAATGACCTTTAACCCAAGGCTCTGGGTCACTGATCAGAAGGCCAGGGGTTCGAAGCCCCATCACTTCCACGCTGGCACATTTGGGTCCTAGAGCATCGCCCTCTTAACCCTTTCTGCTCCCTGCACTCTGACCCCAGCTTCAGAAAACCCTGGATTATTTAAAGAAAAGTAAACTTCCATAAGGACCAAGTGAGAGGCGAGAGCATCAAAGAAGAAATCCATTAAATGACACAAGGAAGGAACCTTGAGAGGAACCAGACTCCAAAGAACTTTCAAAGAAATACTCGATTATAAACTCATTTGGAGAAGTGTAATCATTACAAAATCTAAGTGGGACCATCCACGGCAATCTTCAGGAGATCCATGTGGTATTTACAAAAGGGTCATAAGGCTCCATCAAGGAGGTCCAGAGGGTGAAATTAGAGTGCAAGGCAACTTCAGTAACTACTGTGGTTCTATCAGACTGGTGTTCTGGATTGCCCATTTTGAGTTTCAGGGACGTCCACAAGAACCACAGGGCAAGATTACCTTTATTCCATGAGCTGAGGAAGCTACACTGATTGTTGGACATGCATTAATAAGATGGATATTTGTCCATGAGTTGCCATGTAATGATGCTGGATAAATAGTTTCCTCAGATCGAGTTCTAGACAGTTTTTGGAGCAGAGTTTTGAACCAACCACTAGGAAAGGTAATAAATAGTCTGCATTGAGGAGGACAACCGCAGATCTAAAGTCATGAATGAATCTCCAGTTCTCACTCTTAACTCATGGCTTTGGGTAAGTAAAGATCTGGGTGTGTAAGGTTCACTTTAAGATGTTTTAAAGAACTTTAACGGCTCAAAGGGCATTAATCAGACCGAATGGAATCACCACATG
>MU545793.1:15616795-15631795 GCA_024362625.1 Silurus asotus | reverse complement strand
AATAATCACGTTTATTTCTCGTTAAGGAGGATATATATATATACAGCAGGGAAAATAAGTATTTGACACATCAGCATTTTTATCAGTGAGGGGATTTCTAAGTGGGCTATTGACACAAAATTTCCACCGGATGTCGCATCAAGCTGAATATTAAATTCATACATAGAAATCAGAACATTAAGTCTACAAGTTGAGTCATAATTAATAAAGTGAAATGGGAATAAGTATTGAACACACTTTATTTAATACTTTGTAGAAAAGCTTTTGTTGGTGATTACAGCGTCTAGACGCCTCTTGTATGGAGAGACCAGACGTCTCTTTTCATTTTCAGATTTCTGGTAGATGGCAGCAGATGTTTATTCAGAATCCAGATGTTTATCCAGAATGTCCCGGTACATTACTGATAAAAATGCTGATGTGTTGAATACTTATTTTCCCCGCTGTATCATATCGTTATGGGAGTCTCCAGTGCCAGTCAGATCAGTTTACTCTTCTTTGGGGTTTGATTTTTTTATAGACAGACAAAAGTGAGGCATAAACACATCAGAAGTATGCTTTTATTTGAATAAATTACATTATTAAAACCACACCCACTCTGGGGTAATTGTCTGGCCCCGCCCTGCTCTCCATTCTTGTCCATCGGCTTTCGTTTTCCATATATGGTCATAGGTTCCTGTTCTTCTCTCCAGTGATGATCAGTACGAACAGTATTACAGAACAACCCTAAAAACCTAAGTGTGTGTGTGTGTGTGTTTGTGTGTGTGTGTGTGTGTGTGTGTGTGTGTTTGTGTGAGGTACTTGCTGGTAGCTAACAAGCTAGCGCTACTGATTGAAAAGCGTAACATGTAACGATGAGCAGATGTTACAGCTGAGTGTTTAACACGTGTAACACACACACACACACACACACACACACACACACACACACACACACACACACAAAACCAATAACCATGTCCAACCCAATTCGCTTCAAATTTCCCAAACTCACACACACACACACACACACACACACACACACACACACACACACACACACACACACATACACACACGTGTTTTCAATAATGTCTGCTTTTAAACCTGAAGGTGTTTTCAGACTGGATGTGAGATTTCAGGAGTAGAAACATGATGCTTTATTTTGTTCAGTAAATCCATTAAATGCCCTTAGATGGAACACACACACACACACACACACACACACACACACACACACACACACAAACTGTGCACAATGTATTTACATTTCACCAAATAACACAAATTTAGTCAGCAATTGATATCTTTGCATATATATATAATGTGTGTGTGTGTGTTTTGCAGCTGAAGAGCTCAGTGAGTCTAGAAGGTCTGCTAGTGAACAGCTCGTACACTGTGGATCTTCAGGCCGTGGCGTTGTGGGGATCAGCGAGACTGAAAAGCCCAAGAACATCTCTGCAGTTCAGCACTGCTCAGGAAAACCAACGCACTAGTACGCCCCACACACACACACACACACACACACACACAGTAAGAGTGATAGAGTACTGCAGTGACCCTGTGCTGATGTGTTGTGAAGCAGAGCTCAGTGTGAAGCTGAAGAAAGCGTATTCGACTCCGTTCCTGTGGAACTCTCATGCGAGTTCTGTGGAGGTGGGAACGCCATTCTACCAGGACACACAGCTGCAGGTTCGAGTTTACTGGAAAAACAGAGGAGGTGAATTTCAGTCCCTTTTATTTTTCAGTAGAATCATACTGATTCATTTAAATACATTGTTTACTTGTAATTTATTGACCGGTTTGTTGATTGAAATGTCCTCCTGATTAGAACATGTGTGTCCAGTTCTAACATGCAGCACAACTTCTCACTTATCATGAGTCGAGTTAAAACGGAGACAAAACACAGAGCATAATGCTGCCGAACCATCGCGGGTTCTAGATTCCACATGATGGTCCTTCTTGTGACTTAACCTCTGATAAAAGATAAGCTCACGTGTCGATCATCTCACGAGAAATTTCTAATTTTAGTTCATTTTTATTTATTAAAAAGGTACAAACCCAGAATTGTTTACAAACTGAAATCTGTTGAACTGTTCCATTACACACTGCGTTCCTGCGTATTTTCTCTTTTAAGCGTAGCACTAGTCCTTGGTGTGTTTTGTTTTTCAGATCCCACAACAAGCCGTTTTCACGTCCAGTGGACTCCTGAACTCTGCCTCCACAACGAGACAAAACCCCCCCCGGAAAAATCCGTCACACACGTGAGTCAGGAACGTGAAAAGCGCAACTCTAACGTCATACGGCGTTTCAAAAAATCGCACTGTATTACATACAGATATTTTACAACTGAAATAGTGTGCATGTAAAGATATTTATAATCAGATAAATGATCAGAGTTATTAGTGATTATTCTCCTCCAGCTGCACGTCCCAGATGTTTATTATTATACAGAAGCAGTTCATTGATAGTTACACGTTTTTAATTGATCACGGACGCCACATAATGCTTTTTATTTATTTAATGTTGTGAATTAAGCTGGAGCCTCAACCAGACACTGATCACGTGACTAATTTAAACAAGATTTACTGAGTTCCTGGACCCCTCATATGGACTTATAAGTACCTTTCTTCTATTAGTTCAGCCTCCAAACAACAAACTAGAGTGGTGTGTGTGTGTGTGTGTGTGTGTGTGTGTGTGTGTGTGAAAGAGAAAGAAACAGACACATTCTTGAGAACACACTGATCAGGTTGCTAGGGAATGTGCATTCGCTGTCCTATAGACCTTCTGAGGGAAAAAAGAGAGAGAGAGAGAGAGAGAGAGAGAGAGAGAGAGACTGGGGCCTGAATCCGTCACTTTTCTGCATGAATGAGTGAACGATTGTGTTTTATGCCCTTCAGGAAGCTGTGTGTGTGTGTGTGTGTGTGTGTGTGTGTGTGTGTGTGTGTGTGTGTGTGTGGGTGTGTGTGTGTGTGTGGGTGAAGAATAAAGAAATGTTGATGTCTAATGTTTTATTAAAATTATTTTCTAATTAAAACTTTAGGACTCTGTCCATTCTTTTTTCCCCCAGGAGAACTTCATCAGCCTCGCTGGCCTGCTCTTCTCCTGCAGGTACAGAGTAACTGTTCACACTCTCAAAGGCAAGAAGAACTCTGAGATTGGCAGCGTCTCCTTTACCACACCATCCTGTCCTGCAATAAGGAGCAGAAGCCATGAAACTGTGGAGTGTCCTGGAGAAGGAGGTGAGAAACCCAACACAACTGTTTCATACCTGAAAGAACTTCAACACCATATTTTCACAAACATAGTGACATCTCCTGCTTCTCTGGATTATTTTAGTAAATGTGAAAGTGTCGGCCAAACCGGAGAACCTCACGGCTTCCTTCAGGGCTTATGGTGAAAACATCACGGGACATTTCTTCTGGCGTGTCTCACGCTCTCAGCCTCATCAGCCAATCACAGGCTTCCAGGTCATGTGGGCGGATATCACGGTGGTGAATCGGGAGAACAGCCTTCCGAACAGCCTCGTGTCCCAGTCACAAATCCTCCCTCCTGTAAGTACATGCTGTGTTTAGACTTCATGCCTCGGGACGACACACAAGAACATCATCTTATTGATTAAGAACATGATGTTTTTCTTTTGATCTCTTCCTTTCCACAAATAAAATACTACATTTTATTTATTAGAACCTTTTCCTAAATTTCTTTTTAGGAAACTTATTGTGGAATCTGTATTGTAAAATATTTCAGTAAGAACTTAATGTTTACAGCATTTTGAGGTCAGAACGTTCTGTTTTGTGGTGTTTTTCAGTTAGAAATTCCTGTTTTGTGGTGTTTTATCATGTTAGAAATTTCTCTCTTTTGGTGTTTCCAATCATAACATCCTGTTTTGTGGTGTTTTTCAGTTAGAAATTCCGGTTTTGTGGTGTTTTTCAGTCAGAGCTTCTTGTTTTGTGGTGTTTTTAGTCAGAACGTCCTGTTTTGTGGTGTTTTTCAGTTAGAAATTACTGTTTTGTGGTGTTTTTCAGTCAGAGCTTTTTGTTTTGCTGTGTTTTTCAGTTAGAGCTTCTTGTTTTGTGGTGTTTTCAGTCAGAACGTCCTGTTTTGTGGTGTTTTTTAGTTAGAAATTCCTGTTTTGTGGTGTTTTTTAGTTAGAAATTCCTGTTTTGTGGTGTTTTTCAGTTAGAAATTCCGGTTTTGTGGTGTTTTCAGTCAGAACTTCCTGTTTTGTGGTGTTTTTCAGTTAGAAATTACTGTTTTGTGGTGTTTTTCAGTCAGAGCTTTTTGTTTTGCTGTGTTTTTCAGTCAGAGCTTCTTGTTTTGTGGTGTTTTCAGTCAGAACGTCCTCTTTTGTGGTGTTTTCAGTCAGAACTTCCTGTTTTGTGGTGTTTTTCAGTTAGAAATTCCTGTTTTGTGGTGTTTTTCAGTTAGAAATTCCGCTTTTGTGGTGTTTTCAGTCAGAACTTCCTGTTTTGTGGTGTTTTCAGTCAGAACTTCCTGTTTTGTGGTGTTTTTATGTTAGAAATTCCTGTTTTGTGGTGTTTTTCAGTTAGAAATTCCGGTTTTGTGGTGTTTTCAGTCAGAACTTCCTGTTTTGTGGTGTTTTCAGTCAGAACTTCCTGTTTTGCTGTGTTTTTCAGTCAGAGCTTCTTGTTTTGTGGTGTTTTCAGTCAGAACGTCCTGTTTTGTGGTGTTTTTCAGTTAGAAATTCCTGTTTTGTGGTGTTTTTCAGTCAGAGCTTTTTGTTTTGTGGTGTTTTTCAGTCAGAGCTTCTTGTTTTGTGGTGTTTTCAGTTAGAAACTCCTGTTTTGTGGTGTTTTTCAGTCAGAGCTTTTTGTTTTGTGGTGTTTTCAGTCAGAACGTCCTGTTTTGTGGTGTTTTTCAGTTAGAAACTCCTGTTTTGTGGTGTTTTATCTAGTTAGAAATTCCTCTTTTCCTCTTTTTTGGTGTTTTCAGTTAGACCTTCCTGTTTTATGGTGTTTTTACAGTTAAACCTTCCTGTTTTTGTCTTTTTTTCCAGTCAGAACTTGTTGTTTTGTGTTTTTTTCTATTCAAAACTTCATGTTTTGTGACCTTTCTTCATCAGAACTACCTGTTTTGTGGTGCTTTCAATCAGTACTTTCTATTTTGTGGTCCTTTATCTCAGAGCCTGATTTTCCCAGAGTATCAACTTCCTGTGTGTTTGTATTGTGTTTTTCTCCTCAGGATCATAACTTTCTGGAGGTACTGAATCTCAGGCCTGGGTCCTCCTATAGATTAGAAGTGCTGGTCATCACCAGTGTAGGAGAAGGTCCTGTTACCATCAAGGTGTTCCACACGCCGAGGATTTCCTCAGCCATGCACCATAGTAAGCTCCTTTCTCTCTCTCTCTCTCTCTCTCTCTCTCTCTCTCTCTCTCCACACACACACACACACACACACACACACACACACACACAATTAAAACCAGGCTTTAACCTTCACACACACACACACACACACACACACACACACACACACACACACACACAATTAAAACCAGGCTTTAACCTTCTGCTTAGCCTATTTTCTTCATGTCTGGTCTACTCTCCATATATATAAGGTTCTCCTTTTCCCTCAGGGCTCAAACTTCATCAGTACTCAGGACATCAGAAACACTCTTCAGAAAAGCAGTGAGAGACCAGAACATCTCACATCAACCTGCAGAAAACTTCAGCATCTTACAGACAATCTCTTGAAATGATTCCTCTACTGAAGAACTACTTCTGAGTTTGTTTCTGGGCTAGTTCTCCTGCTGAAATTAAATCAGACCTGGAAGATCTCAATAGCAGAAATGGTCCTTAATCTGGTTCTTCAGGTAAAACTGGTTATGGTGTGGTTTTCCTGCAGGACTAGATGTTGGCAGTACAAGATCTGAACTAGTTCTCCTGATATTGGACCCGAATCTGTCAAAATGAGATATGCCCAAGAAAAATCTGGATCTGGATTGGTTCTTCTACTAAACCTGGATTTGATCTGCTTTGATTTGTTCTGTACTGTATATATGGACAGAACTGGTACTCTGGTGGTTCTTTTGAAAAAGCAAACTATAGACTGGATCTTCTTCTGACAGCACTGATTCTGCACTGTTCTTCTGGCCACAAATGTTATGGACAGGTTCTCTGAATATAAAACTGTTCCACTTCTATATGATTACTGGAATTTATCTAGAACCTGGTTCTAAAAGGTTCTAGACTACTAAAAAGTATTTTAATTTGAGAATGAAGTATTTTTCTACTACAGAGCCATGTTGAGATATTTGAACAGATGAATGTATCTTCAGAAATTTGGAATTTCAGCAGCTTCTGACTGGAAAATGTATTTTTTTTCACAGTGAAATAAATTACATTAACATAAAAATGTCGTCCTGAAATGATGAGAGAATAATTTCCACTAACAGATTAACAGAGACTCTGTATGAGGGATATTTCTGCGTGTAATTTATAACTTTATAACTATAAACTGTGTATGTTATTGGAGAACGTATTTGTTATATCAATATTTATTTATGTGTACTTTTTTCTGTGTGTGTGTGTGTGTGTGTGTGTGTGTGTGTGTGTGTGTGTGTGTGTGTGTGATAAACATGTTAAAAGGTTTGTATAAAATAAAAAGTGTAAATATAGTATATTTTTGGCATTTAGACCTTGTACATATTATTCAACAATAAAATTTACCTCAGTTCTTTTCACTTAAAGCATCTGTTAGCATCTGTTTCATTTATTCATTTATTCATTCATTCATTTATTCATTTTTAGCTATCAATATCGCATTCTATTATTATCTCTAATATTGTTTTTTTTGGTTATTTGATACAGAATTATTTAAAAATTTCCATCAGGTTATAAATTAAATACTTTACGTTGAATTTAAGGTTAATTTCATTTTTATTTAAAACGTCAAATACAACAAATACCTGCTCCTGTTCACTAAGTTGAACTTTCCTGCTATTGATTATTAGCTTTTACAAATATAGCAAGAAGTTAACTAAAAATAAAAAAATATTTTATAATGATGGTAATAATGTGTTTTTTTGGTATATATTTGGTATATTTTGGTTGTGAATGATAGTAAAATGATGATCAGTAAGCTGTTTTTCTCCCCTTGATTTAGTAAATCCTTGTAAATCGAAGTAAACAGTTATTATTCTCTGGTCATCGTCGTGCTGTCACGCTACGCTAACCAGTTTCACCTGTATAAATGCTAAACACTTTTATCTTCAGTAGCTTAGCAGGCTGTTTATAATAAACCACTTTCTTTATCTAATAAAGGTTTCCTAATCAGTCAAAAGGCAGATGTCAGCGCTTACGTAGAGTAAAGTGAGTTTAGCAGGAAAAAAAGCTAGTCGACGTTTGATATTTTTCAGTTTCTGATGAAATCTGCGTCCTTCTTTCTGATGTTGATCGGACGTGTGGATGTCCTGAGGCTCAGTGTGCTTCTCGTTAAGCTTAGAGGCTAGGGGAAAGATGAAATGAAAGGCTGCTTTTCTGTTTCCTTCATTTCTAATGGAGACCAGGATATTCAGTCTTATCTCCTCCACCTCGGCCGACTCTGCTTTTCAGGAGTCCCTTCAGGCATTGCAGCTCTCCTAAGAATCTTATCTGAGGGAACATTGTGTGGACTATGTGAAAAATGAAAACATTTTTCAGAACTCTGTGCTTGGCTCCATCAAACAGCGTCCACACTACACTGACAATCATCGCAATTTCAAATTTAACTAGCTAGTTTGGTTTATTAATTTAGCGAGACATTTTATTTTTCAATTAGTTCAACTTAGCTAGTTCAGTTGGATGTATTTGTTTGTTAGCTAATATCGTTTTATAAATTACCTACTTAAATTAGCTAGCTATCCATTAAACCTTACCAGCAAACCAATGTGTAGGTTTGTCAGAATATTTCCCACATAATTACAACTGATTGTTCAAAAAACTAGAAACATCCCACAGGGTCAGGGACGTTCAACTACTTTATTCTTCCATATTTAAAACTGTTTCATTATAGCTACTTTTAATACCATAAATAAAGTGTTTGTGCAGACAGTGAGGGGATGCCGTACAGAAACGATTGTGTAGTAAAGACTGAAACGGGAGAAAGGTGGAGTTATAGAGTGAATAATATCTATTTATCTGAAATGTGTGCACACCACAGGGACACAAAAGCTGAGAAAATCAAGTACACTGGGTTTCAATTTGACAATTTTAAGCAAAATAAAATGAACTATTTTCAATGTTGTGATTTAGCAGGAACATAATAATAAAATTTTTTTGTCTTGTGTAAATGTTTTTGTTGCTATAAAAAATATAAGAAAAGCTGATTTTCTTCACGAATGCTAGTCATCCTTAATAAGTACAAAAAATTGTCTCTCTGTAGCTTATTGACAATAAACCAGACTCACCCCAGAGCAGAAGCAGGAATTACTGTACAGAGCAAAGATTTTTATTTACTTATTATTTCTCTTATAACAATTTGTCTTTAAAAAGTCAGATATGCAGAAGTGTTGAAATTCTTTATTAATTTAAGAATAAAACAACAGCAGATTTTTGATCTCTGCATTGATCCACACGTTGCTCCAGCCTTGGGGTTTTCTTCTTCTCTAACACGCCTTTGTTTCAATCCACAAGGTCACCATGTCAAATTTGATGAGTCCCATTTGAAGCACTCCAGGGGTCAAAGGTCAAAGGTATATGATGGGCTTGAGTGGAATCTGTAAAACATCCCATGAGACTGAATTAACCAAATCTTTCTCCAAACATCCTCCACTGATGACCAAGACTCCGTTTTTTTAAGTCATAGAAACGGATTTAAACGCTTAACGCCAGTTACGACTCATTTCCCAGAGTATCTCCTGGATTTTCCTGAAAACGGAAAGTTATTCCGGCTTGTTAAACTCGAAATGGACTGGATGGACTTTTGTACATCGAGGATAAAAAAAGAGCAAATAAAAAGTATGATTAATTATTTCATCCCTCGTCATCACTGAATTCTGAAAGAGTTTGAAACAGAAAATCTCCACAGTATAAATGTAGATGTTTGTGTCTCATCTGAATTAACTCCATAAAAGATCAAAACAAGTGAAGTTTAAAATGAGGACAAAAGAGGAAGAAAGTGGTTCTGAAATGGTTTGTATAACATTAAAGTGGCTTGTACGCGTGCTAATCATGCTTTTTAGTTGCTCTGTGGAGGAGCTGCTCACAGATCGAACTAGTTAACAGATCAGGAATGCTGGAAGTGAATGCAGTGCAGTGAGAGCGGAGAGCAGATGGCCGACCCGGCTCTGTTGAGTTAACCCCCTGATTAGCATAATGAGCTAGCATCAAATCAGCACCAGGAAGCAATAACGCACACAAAGCTAATATGAAATACAAACATTTTATTAACTCGACCACTCCAGGGGATTTACACTGTAAACGCGATTGAGGATCTTGGCGGATTTTTGTGATTTTAATCTTCAGCTGCCAAAAATAACACTTGTGCCGTTTCGTTCTTTCTCTTCATGGTGCCTGGATTTCATTATTCTCATCACTCACTCTTTTTCTCTCACCTCCTTCTGTTTTACATCTTTTAAACAAGTGTTCTGCAGTTATTGGCCTCTGTTTCATGTGTCCTTTAATAAAATGTATGTAAAGTTTATTTTTATTAGAAATAAAAGCTAGGCTAATCCAACGCTATTCCACCTACAGGTTCAACTTCATTAGCTTCTATTAAAGTACAGCAGCATTATTAAACCTAACGAGCCTACACTAACTAGTCTTAGCGCCTTAGCATCCTCACACAGGATCAGCTACCGTTAATATGCATCATCTTTTTTAGCCACATTCTCCATCAAAATCTTCTCATTTATATAAAATAGTCAGAAGTGAATTCACCATTAAAATAATTCAAATATTTATTGAAAGAAAATTAATTAAAAATTAACAGACATTATTTCTAAATAATCAAAAACTAAACACACACTAGATGTTTTCCAATCTCTCTTTTTCCTCTGCTGTTTCTCAATGCCCCAAGATTTTTACACTTTAACCCAAACAATGTATTACAGAATATTCAGAGAAATCCAACATGAAATTCATTATTATATTATATTATATTATATTATATTATATTATATTATATTTTATTATATTATATTTATTCTATTCTATTCTATTCTATTCTATTTATTCTATTCTATTCTATTCTAATTTATTCTATTCTATAATATTATAGAGCACCAAGACATTTCCCTCCCCTCATTATTCACATGGTTTAATAAATAGACGTGTGAGTCCATGTTTGCACTCGGTTCAGATTTGGAACACGATGTGCAGCGAGCATGCTGGATAGATAATGAAACTAGTTAATTACTTTAATAGAGAGTAGCTGTCTAATTATTTAAAAAACTGAGAGAATCATCAAAGATTAGTAATTTATTTGGATTTGATCTTCTGACCAATACGCTTCCAACATGGCTGTGGCAGAACCTTGTTTTATGAATTGATGAGTCGTGTGTTTTTTACTGTGGTTTGAGAAGGTTCTCCATTTGCTCTTCTACAATCCTGCAAAACTTTCAGCATTTGCTTTTGATTCCTTCACAATTGAGATGCGACAGAGAGCGTAAAGCCTCTTCACCTGAGCTGAGAAGGATCAGATGGAAGTCGAGTGAGGTGAATAAAGAGATGGATGGATGGATGGATGGATGGAAGGGGAAGGGGTTAGAAACAGGTTTAATAGGAAGCAGGTGCAGCCTACAGACATGCACACACTCATGAATATTTAGCGTTCAGAGGAAACATCAATCAGCACCATGTCGATTTGATTACTGAGTTCAGAGCTCGAAATCCAAGCTGGGAAATTTCTCTGATGAATAATGTATCGAGGAATGTTTAGTCAGAAATAACAGTTTGTATAAAATATGAATAATGTTGATTGTTTTAAGTGATATATTCCCAGTAACAGAATTTTATCATTTATTATTAATTTATATTGATTTAAACAGCTTGAGCTTGACCATGTTTCACCGCAGGTGGTGTTTCTGGAGCTGCTGAGGAGATGTTTTTAATCAGGTGTGGTCACAAATTCATATTGAACGATAGAATTCTGCTTCAAAACGTTTAAATCATTGAATATTTCTGTGACTCGATCACGAACACTTGTTGCACTTATGAGTGGTGGAGTTTGTGAAGAACATGCTCTGCAGAGTAAAGGGCAAGTCGAGGGGAAAAATCAGAACTGGAATGTAACCCTGCATTAGAATTCAGGACCTGAGGACTATCATGCAAATATCTGGAAGTAATTTGTCCATAACCCTTGTCATGAGGTTGATCGATGACGTTGTCACCCACATTAACAGCGTTCAGATGAACAAACGGAGGGTTAAATCGTTTAACTTGGAGTGTGTTTACAACATATGCAAGCTATTACCTGCTATCAGAGGGTTTCCAAAACAGTCACATCAAAACCAATGCACCAGTTAATGAGTTTCTACTGAACAACAAGCTGATCATGTAATCAGACTGCTATTCAAGTGACCATGAAATAAATATGGGTGAAGTGTCGTAAATGTTTGTGTTTATGCAGGTGGTGGAGTTTAGTATCATGTAGTATGGAATAGTATATTATAAAAAAGTGTTTAATATAGTGTAGTTTAGTGTAGTGTAGTTTAGTGTAGTGTAGTGTAGTGTAGTGTAGTGTAGTTTAGTGTAGTGTAGTGTAGTTTAGTGTAGTTTAGTGTAGTTTAATGTATTGTAGTGTAGTGTAGTGTAGTGTATTGTAGTGTAGTGTAGTGTAGTGTAGTGTATTGTAGTGTAGTGTATTGTAGTGTAGTGTAGTGTAGTGTAGTGTATTGTAGTGTAGTTTAGTGTATTGTATTGTATTGTAGTGTAGTGTAATATTGTATGTGTAATGTAGAAAAGTAAAGTATAGTATAGTATTCTATTCTGCATTAGTATTAGCGTTATATACAGTACAGACCAAAAGTTTGGACACACCTTCTCATTCAAAGAGTTTGACCCTCTTTTCTAAGAGTTCTAACCCTAGTTTATTTTCATGACTATGAAAATTGTAGATTCACACTAAAGGCATCAAAACTTTGAATGAACACATGTGGAATTATAGATGGAATTATATACATAACAAAAAAGTGTGAAACAACTGAAAAATCTCATATTGTAGGTTCTTCAAAGTCGCCACCTTTTGCTTTGATTACTGCTTTGCACACTCTTGGCATTCTCTTGATGAGCTTCAAGAGGTAGTTACCTGAAATGGTCTTCCAACAGTCTTGAAGGAGTTCCCCGAGAGATGCTTGGCACTTGTTGGCCCTTTTGCCTTCACTCTGCGGTCCAGCTCACCCCTAAACCATCTCGATTGGGTTCAGGTCCGGTGACTGTGGAGGCCAGGTCATCTGGCGCAGCACCCCATCACTCTCCTTCTTGCTCAAACAGCCCTTGATGCCTTCAGTGTGACTCTACAATTTTCATAGTCATAAACATAAAGAGAACTCTTTCAATGAGAAGGTGTGTCCAAACTTTTGGTCTGTTCTGTAGTTTAGTGTAGGATTGTCTGTAATAAATATAAGATGGTGTAATATGGTGTGTTGTAAAGTATTATAGAAATATAAAAAAATAAGAGATCATCAAAGATAAAGATCGATAAAGAGGTGATCTTTATAGAGAACAAAAACTGAGAAAAAAAATGGAAAAGGCATAACTCAATGCTCCACCATCACCATGCTTCACAGTGATACAGTTTCAGTTCAACATACATAAAAATCACAACTGGATTATTGGTTATTATTATTATTATTATTATTATTACATAAAGCGGGGCATTTATCTATAAATCCTGTAATGTGATCTGTTTGATGTTGAGATATTCACCTACATACCTGTTTAAACAGTTCATTATTGATGTTTAATTGATGGACTCGAATATAACCTTTATACTTTACAATCATTTAGAAATCTCAGATACTGAAGCAGATTTTTTATGAAACAAAGAAATAAATATATTGAAAAATAAACAGCTGCTGTGAAGACAAAACACACACTCACACTCTCTCTCACACACTTTTACACAAATGTGGTGAAAAACATTGACTTAATAAAGTAAATATAAAATATCTAATAGGGTTTTAATGAAGTTTGAAGCAGAGGAAACACTCTGAAGACAAAACATTAAGCAACCTGATAACGTTTCTCCTCAGGAGATCTGTTCTGAGGAATTCTGCTTTTCATTTAGCCCTCTGTGTGTGTGTGTGTGTGTGTGTGTGTGTGTGTGTGTGTGTGTGTGTGTGTGTGTGTGTGTGTGTGATCTTGCTTATTATCGCAGCACCCAGCACATTCCACTCGTCTTCCCTAAATGGCTTCATGCGGTACCATGAGGTTCACCTCCCTCAAGGTAAAGTGCACACACACACACACACACACACACACACACACACACACACACACACACACACACACACACACATGCACACACATATCTGATCTGATCAATATACTGGTTTAGGGCACATTAAATAAAAGGAAATATTTAGCAGCATTGTTGCGTTTCTGCAGAATCAGCATCATGTCAAAACTCTAAACCCCACAATGCATCATCAGCACTTTCAGATGCGGCCATGCGACTGCACTGACACCTTGCGTTTCTGAGATTTTCCTTTCCTGAGTTTCTAAATTGATCTGATTTGTCATGCTGGAGCAGATTTGGGTCTCTGAGTTCAAGTGGAGTGAAAACTTCATGTTCCTGCATCCAAAGACTTTAGATGATATAATTGTGTGTACAACTTTGTGCTACAGTTTGGGGAAGAACCTCATCTGGGTGGAGAAGTTCAGTGTCCCAGGTGTAGGAAGGTGTAGGAAGTATTATGTCCTCGTTTTTCATGCTTTTGGAGGAAATCAATACACAAATGATACAAGGCAGGAAACAGCTGAAGTGTTAATGTTTATTCACAAATCACACAGTGTGAAGATCGAGCTGTTGTTCAGCATGTTTCTGAGGGTAGCAGCATTCAATCACTAAAGCACATCTAATACTGCTGTGTGTACCAGATTTCTCTAAACTATCAGATCTATAAAATAACACATTTCTGAATTCTACATGAACTTCTTGTTTCTGCATGGGAGCATCATCTGGCATGAAATCACCTACAGCATAAAACCAACAAACAGAGCAGAACAGAAAATATTCA
Source organism: Silurus asotus (assembly GCA_024362625.1). Lineage (NCBI taxonomy): Eukaryota > Metazoa > Chordata > Actinopteri > Siluriformes > Siluridae > Silurus > Silurus asotus. Next base: position 15,617,637 of record MU545793.1, on the reverse strand, counting down.
GGATTGTGTTTTAAATCTACCTGTTTTACCTGACACGCTGGAGGCCCCGCCCCCTTTTCTTTCCGTCCACCTTACATTTCTGTGCCTCCATGTTTTCTGTGTCGGTAAAAGAAAAATGTTTTTAGTCCATGAGAGGAAAATGTCTGAATACTTTTTACCTACATGATGGAATCACATCATCCTCCTGCACAGTCCAGACACACACACACACACACACACACACACACACACACACACACACACACACACACACACACACACACTTCAATGCTTCAGGGAAACAATTACCCAGGAGAGAAAGCGAGTCAGTGCCAGTGCATTTTTTCCAGCCATTATCAGCAGGGAGGCTGTTAAAATTGTTCAATTCCACTTGGAGGGCTGAGATCTGTTCTCACGCCTTCAGACAAAGATCTCTTTGTTTTTGCATTTTAGTAGAAACGATGGAGAGAAAACATCTCGCTGGTCCATTGTGGAGGCCAAACATCTAAAAAACCTGCTTTTTCTCATCAGTCTTCAAACAGGAACTGTGTTTATATTCTTCCATTGTTTTCCAAGACATACCTGTGTGTGTGTGTGTGTGTGTGTGTGTGTGTTACCATGTAAATGTTGTACACAGTATCACTACTAAAACAACCTGCAAGTGAAATGTAAAATGTATTGGTGCTGAAATACTGAAATACAAATCGCAAGTTTTTTTTATATCATAATTATATTTATACACACACACACACACACACACACAAACACACAGACACACACACACACACACACACACACACACACACACACACACACACACACACACACACACACACACACACACACACACACAAACACACAAA
>MU545793.1:15578685-15606185 GCA_024362625.1 Silurus asotus | reverse complement strand
TTGAGGTAAGGATTAGGACTATGGTTGGGTTTAGCAAATTATCAAACATCTTTAGGGAGAACTATTCCACAAAATATCTAACTGTCATCAGGACGAGAGACAGAATGTCCAGCAGAGACATGAGGACAGACAGTAGGTGGGTTCCTCCTTCACTCTACTGTACTGCAGAGGCAGTAAAAGATCCACACTGAATATCACTGGATTATTTTCTATTCCCATAAAATGTTCCATAAATCAATATGCTGCAATCTACACAACACGGTGTAGCACAAAGTGTTTAACCTTAAACTGAGCCTTCTGCTGGGATCTTCTCCACATTCCTGATAAATCTCTACACCACACACACGTTCACAAATCATGTGCTCTTCTAAAGAATTGAAAGAGTTGATCTGTGCATCATGTAGAATTATGATTTTAATAAAGAATCACTGATGTACAGGATTTAAACACGAACCAATCAGGATGAAGACGATTTAGAATTAAATGATCAAATAAAAAATGCTTTTTAATTTAATTGAGTTTTTTACGTTTTATTTGTGGATTTTTGGGATTTTTTATCTAATGAAGGAGATTCGTGTATAAAATCACTAACAGCGTGTTTGAAGGTATATGAAGCCGTAAATGACTTTTCCTATGTCACTTTTATTTTCAATGTAAATCATAAACAAAACGAAGCAGGCAGGAAATTCCTTCTCTGCTGCACCTTCTTGCATTTCGCTGTGGCTTCCTCTCGCACTTCTCCACCTTCCAGGGCGTTTTTTTGGAGCTATTTTTGTCTCGTCATTTTGAAGACTAAATCAATAAGCGCAGCGCTCCCTAATGTGCAATACGTTGACTGTTATGTTAATGGCTTTGAGCTTCACCCGGAGAAGACTGAGGTCTCGTTTCATTACAGACAGTTTGATAAAAAATGGAATGGACTTGAAGGTCACGTCTAACCTGTGAGAAGCTGAACACGTTGTAGAGTTTGGTCCAAAAGTCGAAAAGAACTTTTTACATCATCGTTCATGAAAAACGCATCTGAAATCTCCCTCGTTATTAGATGAAACAGAGAAAATTGGATTAATGGCATGAAAAATGATCTCAATATCCTGTTCACACACCATTTACCTTTTTAATCCAGACTGCAGTGGAGCCACGTACACGCTCTGAGCTGCTAACACGTGGCGGTGACTCACCCCTCTGAGCATTTACACGTTATTACACCACAGCACTGTTTACCTAGTGAACCTGAAGGTGTGGATTATTTCTCCATAACAGCAGCTCTGAGAGGAGTGACAGGAACAACCGTTATATTCAACCTCACCGTTACCATGGAAACATTTAAACTGACGTGAAAAAGTCATTGTTTAACAAAGTTCGCTGAGATCCCAGAGTTTCCTGTCAGCTATGGAAGGAGTCTCCAGTGTCAGTGTTTCTCTGTCAAGCTGCTGGTGAAGGAACTGTTTTTTTATAACAACAATTCACTTCTTTTACTGACGTCCCAAAAAAATCCATCGTGCAATTCACTGAATTTTTAGAAATTAGTCCACTCTGCATCGTGCACTCCTCATCACGCACGCTCACGTGTTTTATTCTTAGTTCAGTCTCAGAAAATACGAACACGCCGATTCATGTCTGAACTGTTTTAGTGAAAATTCTGCAGAAGAAGCTTCTGATAGGATCGGTATTGATTTTTGATCATTGGTGAAATGAAATCAGTTGACTCTGAGACCTGAGTGTAGAATATCTACGAGAGCTTTGAGCCCAGTGAGACGTGTGTTAGTGCCGCTGCAGACACGGAAGGGCAGAAACCATGACTTACGGCACAAACCTCATCTCATTCAGAAAAAAAAAAAAAAAAGGGAGAGTTTCGACTCCACTGAAGCACAGTAGACATAATTCTTTTAAAGTGCTTCCTCTCAAATCTCTCTCTCTTTCTTTCTCTCTCTCTCTCTCTCTTTCTTTCTCTCCCTCTCTCTCTCTCTCTCTCTCTCTCTTACTCTAAACTGCAGGATGATCATTCTGCCTGGAACCAAGCCAAAGAAGTGACTGCGTCATCGCTCTTGCTGTCTAAACAAGGGCAAACACATCCACGACGGCACCTCGTCATGGGCAGGAACAAAGGCACTGACCCAACTGGCACGTGTCTAACACTCTATCAGCCCGACGCAGTCTAGCTGGAGTAAGACCGTTTTTTTGTTTGCTTTTCTTTTGGAATTTTTTTTTCTTCTTCTTTCAGTATCAGCAAAATGTCAAATCCAGAGGGACATCCAGTATGGCTACCTGCTCGTGTGTCCTGGCTGAACCTGCTTCAGATCCTCATCCTGGCTTCGAGTGTTGCAGTAGTCACTTGTCAACAAGTCCAATACACAACAGCCACGACAAACTACGGGAAGCTTCGTGGCTTTAGAGCACCGTTACCCAGTGAGATCCTGCGGCCTGTGGAGCAGTACCTGGGTGTACCTTACGCCATGCCCCCTACAGGAGAAAGACGCTTCCAGGCGCCCGAACCACCCAATTCCTGGTCTGGCATCAGGAATGCCACACAGTTTGCCTCGGTTTGCCCTCAGTTTCTGGAGGACAGGTTCCTTCTGAGTGACATGTTGCCTGTTTGGTTCACGGCTAATCTGGACACGGTGGCTACATATGTACAAGACCAGAGCGAGGACTGTCTGTATCTGAACATTTACGTGCCCACAGAGGAGGGTGAGTTTAGCATCTTTCATGTGAATTATTTACCATGAATAATAACACACAGACAGACAGACAGACAGACAGACAGACAGAACTTTATTGCCATTAAATAGTACAGCAGCAAAATGCAGTTTAGCATCCACCAGAAGTGCAACCTGCTGCAATTGTGCAAATTGACATAGAGTATATAAATATAGATAAATATAGAGTACAGATGGATTTTTTATTACCAACGATCCATTTGACCAGAGCCAAAGTTATTATAGGAGCATAAACATTCAGGCTGTAATTCAGAGTAATTCAGGAGGTGTGAATCAGCAACTTGAGTCCATTTCAGACACCACTGACCTGTGTGTAGTTTATTTCTGCTCCTACAGAAGTGTACAGAATGTAAATATATTTGTTTGTAAATAAGTTAGTGTGCTAGTAGTTGTATTTGTTAGCGATTTATAATTAACACTCAAGCGTACAGGTAGAGCAGTACGCAAGCACAGATGGTCCTCAAGTTCAGGTGGTCCGACTTTTGATCTTACGATGGCGATAGCACTACAACAAAAGTGTTGTGTTTCAGGTGAAGGCAGCAGTATGCTCCGACCTCAACTCGCAAACCGCCGCTCGTCCACAATCGCACTGCTAATATACATGATATATATATACATACTGTTTCATTTGTACAGTACGGTATCTAGTAGTTCATCTGTCTGGGTTTCTACAAGTGTGAAAGTTTCTACACTTTAATTTCTTGAGTTTGAACGTTTGTTCTTGGACGCATCTGCCATAATCAGCACAATACCTGAGGCTTGAATGGAAGTGGAAGAGCAGAACTTTAGAGTCCAGTCGATATTTGAATAAAGGATGATGGAGGATCCGAGTAGTAATGAGATAAATTGAGTAAGTGCTTTTGCTTTTAATTTGAGAACATGCTGGTTTTGTGTAATTATCTGAACCAACATCAACACGAGCACCTTCCAGTGATTTATGGTGACCTTTACTGGAAGATTCCTGAAAATAGTTTTTGTGCTCCAACAGACCACACCAGACCTGAAGGACATAAAAGAAGGCAGATCTATTAGATTGCAGGGCAGCATTTCGTTGCATCATAAGTTGTGTCATAAGCGTTGTGCTGCAGTGACACCCAGCTGCAGGAACTTTATGATTATGTTAGCAGTAAGACACACTATAAACATGCAGGTCTGTGGACCCCTGACCAGAAAACTGGTATGTGCTTCTTTTTGAATGCCAAAGGTGTCGAATAGATGTGAGGTCAAAGTTCTATAGTAGAACCCATTTCAACCCATTTGTTATTTGCAAGAATATCTACAACAGCTAATGTTAGCAATCGTTAGATACTTGATATCAGGAACCTCCAGCTCCTAGATCTTTTGGAATGGAATGGAATGAAACACAGCGGGGTCAGCATGCAGTGGTCTGAAGATGGCAGAAGATTCGCCATCAAGTGAAGTAAAAGTTTTGGTAAACATGAGTAAAGGAAGTGTCTGATCCTGGTCTTTAAATATAATTGCTAAGGAAACCATCAGTGTGAGGATATAACTGCTTCATTACAACCTGTTCATACATTTCTGATAAAAGCACAAACAAGCAGGTATGATTTTTTTTCCCTCCCTGGTTAACGAGGGTTTTCATTTCCCTCCACAGCTTAAACTTCCCCTGAGCTAAGCGGAACCCATCTATATGCTAATCCGTCTTTTAAAATGATCTAAAAAGTACAATTGCAGGGAGTGTGATTACATCTCCGCTTCATCGAAGGTCAAACACAAACAGGTGTGGGATTTCAAATTCCCCACACCGTCTAGACACCTGACGCTTCACTGCGTTGACGTCCTCACGAACGTTGGATGTTTCATAGGCATGTGTTGTGAAGCTATAGGTTACGCGTGGAGTAAAGACGAGGACCTCTGAAGATAAACAGGTTTATTAGCTGGGATTTAGCGGGACTAAGAGGCATGCTGTGCTGTGACCAAGACATTTGTTTCTGTGACTCACAAGCTGGCATGACTTAGTCTGCTGTTCATGAGACTGGCGTACGACGGGAGATTTCATAACACGCAATGAATTTGTAGCTAGAATCATTATTTTAAGCAGAGGGATGGTCCAAAGACCCTCAACATCTGACCCAGATTTACAACCTGCTTAATGTGGGTGAGAGTATCAGTGAACAGGGGTGAGAAAAGGACCAGATCATGGAACAAGATAGTCACAGAGTGTTTGTGTGAGTGTGTGTGTGTGTGTGTGTGTGTGTGTGTGTGTGTGTGTGTGTGTGTGTGTGTGTGGTGGGGATGAGGGGATAAGGTGGGGTTGTGCATACCAGCATCCATACTTTTCTGGTATTGGCTCCAGACCTACCATGACCCCAATCAGGCTAAAACTTTAGCTAGCCATCTGCTAGTTAGTGAAGACGTATAAATGATCTGGTCCTGGTGAAGCATTAGCACTAGCCAGCAATGCTAGTACACTGGGACTCCAGTGTTGACCAGTTAGAATGCAGAAGTATTAGCATGTTAGTACGCCGCGGTAGCATGCAGATCTGCAGGTAGTAAGTACGCTAGTATACACAACTTTGAGACAAAGGTATTATGCTTGGCCACTGGGTTCTGAACCACAGGTTGCCATATATGTTACATACCCAATTAATGTGAAGGCATGCTAGAAAGCTAGCAAGTTAGCATACTAGAATGTAGCTAAGCTATAAAATTAGCATGCTAGAATGTAGGATTCACAGACAGTAATGTTGGTTCCTTTTAAGCTCAGGTTTATATTTTACTGGAATATACTGCGTATTGCGATTACACTTCACTCTAGACTAAAGTATAGACATTTCCAATTAAATAAATGCAGCTTATTTTTTTAATTCGCACAAAAATAGTTAACATACGTCTGTCTTTGCTCCGCAGTAATATTTATGCCGTGTGTCACATTTTTTAATTAAATCCAGTGGCAAATGTCACGATGCCAAGTGGTGAATTAATTACATTAATTAATTAATTATTCAAAATGTAATTAAATGAAAGTAATAAAATGGAATAAAGTTTTAATGACTTGGTCACTGCAGATGTAAGTGGTGATGATGAGGACGTGCTGAAACCGGTGATGGTGTACATTCACGGCGGCTCTTATGTCGAAGGAACTGCCAACGTGATCGACGGAAGCGTCCTCGCTAGCTACGGTGATGTCATCGTCGTCACCATCAACTACCGACTGGGAGTTTTAGGTACGTAAATAAACTTTTCTCTCGAGAATAATAGGATTCTGAATCTGTGACATTAAAAATAAAATACAAATACAAAAATACAACAATGAAAATGTTAGTAGCAGACGTTCATATGCGACGTTTCTTTGTGCCGGTGTTTTAGTGTAGTTAAACATCTCATCATCTTCTGTTAGTTATTTTATTATATTATACATGACCATATCACAAACATATCCTAAGTATTATTATGGAAATCTTCATCATTGGTGCTGCAGATCTGCAGTAAAATATCAAGCAGTCATGTTATTTAATAAAAAGTGAACACAGATTTTCAGAAGCGCCAGCAGAAGGAAATCACGATCGGAATATTGGAATTGAATGTTGCAGGCATCTGAAAACCCTGCTGAAGATCTGCCCTGCTGCCTCGAAATCACCAATTCAGTTTCATTTGTATACTGATTTTAACAATGTTTACTGACCCAAAGTAGATTTTCAGAAATAAATAAGTTCATCTCTAATCAGGAAACCAGTTACGACTGTGACAAGGAAAACTATCTGAGATGATATGAGGAAGATACCAGACTTAAAAATAACCCATCCTGGTCTGGAGGACAAAATCCATCAGCTTTCATTACCCCAGAGGCTTTTCTACACCTGATATATCTCAGAGAGTTAATGCAGTTTCTTCTATTGTTCCTGATTTTACAGCTCATTTAGAGGATCTGGAGGTACGTTTCTGTGATTGGAGTAGTAATGCTGCATCTTCTATAGCTGTTAAATCCGACACATTAGATATTAAACTTAGCAAAATGCAAAAGCCTCAGTAGTTTATTTGGTTATGAGGTTTGGTTTAGGTTTGGTGAGGTTAGGTTAAGGTTTGGTGAGATTTGGTTTAGGTTTGGTGAGGTTTGGTTAAGGTGTGTTGAAGTTTGTTGAGGTTTGGTTAAGGTTTGTTGAGGTTTGGTGAAGGTTTGGTGAGATTTGGTTAAGGTGTGTTGAGGTTTGGTTGAGGTTTGGTGAGATTTGGTTAAGGTGTGTTGAGGTTTGGTGAGGTTTGGTTAAGGCTTGGTGAGATTTGGTTAAGGTGTGTTGAGGTTTGGTTAAGGTTTGGTGAGGTTTGGTAAGGTTTGGTGAGGTTTGGTTAAGGTTTGGTGAGGTTTGGTAAGGTTTGGTGGGGTTTGGTTAAGGTTTGGTGAGGTTTGGTTAAGGTGTGTTAAGGTGTGGTTAAGGTGTGGTGAAGTTTGGTGAGGTTTGTTGAGGTTTGGTGAGGTTTGTTGAGGGTTGTTGAAGGTTTGTTGAGATTTGGTTAAGGTGTGTTGAGGTTTGGTTAAGGTTTGGTAAGATTTGGTGAGGTTTGGTTAAGGTTTGGTTAAGGTGTGTTGAGGTTTGGTTAAGGTTTGGTGAGGTTTGGTTAAGGTTTGGTTAAGTTGTGTTGAGGTTTGGTTAAGGTTTGGTGAGGTTTGGTAAGGTTTGGTGAGGTTTGGTTAAGGTTTGGTGAGGTTTGGTAAGGTTTGGTGGGGTTTGGTTAAGGTTTGGTAAGGTTTGGTGAGGTTTGGTAAGGTTTGGTGAGGTTTGGTTAAGGTGTGTTAAGGTGTGGTTAAGGTGTGTTAAGGTGTGGTGAAGTTTGGTGAGGTTTGTTGAGGGTTGTTGAAGGTTTGTTGAGATTTGGTTAAGGTGTGTTGAGGTTTGGTTAAGGTGTGTTGAGGTTTGTTGAGGTTTGGTGAGGTTTGTTGAGGGTTGTTGAAGGTTTGTTGAGATTTGGTTAAGGTGTGTTGAGGTTTGGTTAAGGTTTGGTAAGATTTGGTAAGGTTTGGTTAAGGTTTGATTAAGGAATTCTCTGCACTTTGGAGGTTGAAGTTTAACTTCCTGCTCTCGGAACACAATGTAAAATAAACAGCTGGTATGAAGGGGTTTTGCAGGCGAGTGTATTTCTGAACACTGCTTCTGACTTGAAATGGTGTCCAGACATTCAGCTGGATTCTGAAGAGGTGAAGGCCTTGTTATGTTCTGCCCCTGATTGCAGCAGGTCTTTTAAAGTGGAGACTGATGCAGCAGGTGTAGGGACTGAAGCCGTACTGTAGCAGGAGGTTAAGAATGGGTTTGGTCAATATCAAGTGAGGTTCTCTACAGCAGAGCCCAGCGCTGGCTTTCCATACAACTCTGTAACACCTTTAAGGTTTCTGAAGGTTCATGTGTGACTCTAAATGTTTTTATTTGCCTTTAAATGTTTATGAGGTGGTTTTTAATACAAGAATTTAACTTAGATGTAAAAATAGCAGATGCTTTCTCTGGCTCTGGTTTCTGATGGTTTGTTTTTCTGCAGGTTTGTTTTTTTGGGGGTTTGTTAAGTTCGAGGGTGAATATTGTGTGTTGGGGAAAAGAGAGAGAGAGAGAGAGAGAGAGAGAGAGAGAGAGAGAGAGAGAAGACAATGATGCCAATGCTGAGTTTTGGACATCTTGTTTCTGTGGGTCTGAACCAAGCAGAACTTTGCAGCCCTTTGTTTTAAACAGCTTGTCATACATTGTGTATGATCACCCTGATCAGCCATAACTTTCTGAACACCTGCCTGGTTTTGTGCTGGTCCTGATTTTGGTGCTAAAACAGTTATGACCCGTTGAGCATCAACAAAATGAACTTCTACAGCAGTTTGAGCTACAGGAGCTTGTCTGTTAGATCAGACCACACGGACCAGCCTTTGCTCCTCACGAGCATCAATGATCCTCGTTCTCCAAGACCCTGTCGCCGGTTCACCACCGTTCCTTCCTTGGAGCACTTTTGATAGAAACTGATGGACCACTGCACCCTGTGGAATTTCAGTATGCTGAACGCGCTGTTCAGAAAACCAAGTTAAACACCTTCATCACTAGAGTCTAAACAGGAACACATTTCCCTGCATAATCAGGAGGACGATGATGTGATGGTTCTTCTGTTTAACACGTTATGAAGTGGATTACTCGCCTCTTCACTGTTGATAGAAATTTAATTTGGTTTGATCTCAAACGGTTTACTTACTTATTATTCCATAGGTGTAGATGGAGGGTTTCAAGCCAGATTAAGGCTTCGGAGTGTCGTGTTTGTGAAAGAAAAGAGTGTTGAAGCAACATCCACTCCAAACAGCATGTTCTCAGAGAACTGTGAAGGGCTTTCAAGAGCGTATGTGGGCCAAGAACCTCCCAGATGCAGGCTGATGAATAGTTTTATGGCACACAAGTTTACAGTTCAGAACTCTTAGCTTGTGGTACATGTGCGCGCTAACTCGCTGTTTAAATTGCCTGCCTGCTTTATGAACCCCTGGTGTGGTATGTATTTTGGAGGAAGGTGTTTGGGGACGAGTTTGAGGGATAATGACTAATATGGCGCCCCGCAACCCTGTAATTCCACCGATATTTCTGTTGGTTTCTCTCTCGTTCTGCTCGAGCAATAAGCTGCTAATGTGTGTTGCTGTGAGTAAATTAAAAGCTGAGCAGAAAATGACCCAGAAAGCAACATTGCAACATTATTCGTTTACATTACACAAGTGCTCGAGGGAACGACCCTGAAATTAAAACACTTTTTCCACTGGTGCCAAAACCCTGGAGCTCCTCGGAGATACAAGCATGGAGTCCCTGTTGCTCAAGTGTCCAGTCTTTAGCCAAACTGCAGAAACAAGAACATCAGTTGCACCAGGAGGTACAGATGTTGTATTGCTCTGACCTTCTTTCAAGGTCACACAACAGGATCAGGAAGTCTGGAAATGCAGATATTCTGACTTTCTCTCTTCAAACTGCTTCCATTCACAGTTTACCTTTTTTCCCTTTTACTCTTATTTTCATTTTACTTCCATTTCCCACACCGAGTCTGAAGACTTTCTGAAACCTCTCTCCTCCTGCTAAACTGATCTGTACTTTACTGATGTTTCCTGTGAGCATAATAAAAGCAGGAGTCACATCAGGAGATCTTTGCACACAGGCTGGAGTAAGTAGATCAAGGACAAAATGCACCTGCGATCATGACGAGAGTCACGAAGCTCCACAGCCTCCGTTACCAAAACTTTTACCTCTACGACCTTGACAGTTTTTATCAGCAAACCTGCTCATGGAATTGCAGTAGGTCCATTACAGTAGATGGAGATGTTCAGGAGGAAAGACAGCAACAGTGCTAGTGGCTTTAAATCACAGGAACTTGATTTTTTTTTTGAAAGGTATTGTTTTTCAGTCTTTCGTCATATGACAGCTGTGATCATGTTCACCGCGTAGCCTCGTAGGTCAGAGGCTCATTATCGCAAAGAAGAAATCTAGCTGGAGTTTACTGATGACCCTGGAATAAATTGGCAGGGTGAAATTTCTGTATTCTAAAAAAGAGGGACTTCAATTAACCTTTATCAAAAAGCGTGTGATTTATGCTTGGGTGGGTGAAGGTCACTTGATCTGCACTCGTCTGAAATTGCCATGCGGTCACCTCCTTCAGCACGAAGCATCCCTTAGATCAGTCACGTTACATCATGACCATGTTGTACAATTTACAACAAATGTAAACTTTCCTTCGATTCTTTTAACAGCAAATACTTTTATAATAATTCTATACAGCAGATCATCTAAAGGGTCTCTGATATTAACGCATGGTGACTGAAACATTACATGTGGAAAGTTGCTGATCTTCAGAGTCAGCTTGTGCACCACTGAACTTCAGTTCCTTGATGTGGCTTTCAGATGTTGTGTGTGTAGTTTACACCTGTAACATCTCCCTCGAGCACAAACACACCTTTAAGATGTTTCTTTCCTGTCAACACAATTAAAGTACCTAAAGGTAAAAGGATATTTAAGCGTATTAAAGTCTAATTTGATGTGGTATTTATGAGAAATTGACTGAAATGGACACAAATCTTCTGTCGTGTCTCTTCCACATTTTATTAGAATATTGTGCTCTAAAAGTAATAAAGATGCAAATCCTCCTTAATCCTTCTTCACATACTTTTAATTCACAATTTTGTGTTCAATTAAGAAACAATGCTGCATTAATATTAATCGAGTCGCAATTTAGTATCGAATTCTGAACAGCCTGAAGCTAATAAGTGCTTATTGATGTTTTCACTAAGAATAATTTAATAAAGATTTAATATCCACATGAGAGTCCACAAAAAAAAGCATCAGTTAAATAACAATAAATAAAACCTTTAGAAACGACTCACTGTGTAGTTCTGAAGTAAGTTTCTTGCTTTAGGTCTTATTTTTCTCATGGATTCATGAATAATTCATGATCATTAATGAATGGTGTGTGTAATGTTTTTAGGGGATTCTTTATATAAAGCGTAAATGTGCTGCTGTTTCAGAGTATCCTGAGATTCAGAGAGAAATTCCAGCTCCTTCTTCTCAGGTATACTCCATCATGCAGTCACGCCTGACCCATTTAAAAAAGGAACATTTATCAAACGAAGCAGCCGTTAGCTGTGGATGAACATCGACTAATGAATTAATCACCATGCAAATGAAGCGCTCTGGAGGTTATTCGCTCCGACGGCGAGATATTTCGGGCCTGGTTTTAATAAAAGGTGTGTTTTGATCACATGTTCTCTAAAACGTGGTGTAAAGGAAAAGACCTTCACTCACACACAACTGAAAAAAAAACCTAGAATAAATTAATACGACTTTTTTCTTCCATATGTTGGAATTTTTCACAAACTCGTTTCTCTTTGAAATGAAAGACCCGATGGTCCTGTGATGCCTCCAGTAAATGCATGTGGAATTGGTTCGGTTTGATGGAACACTGTCTCTGGAGCTTCTCGTCTCAGGTAATGTTTCCAGGATGCACCGCGTCAGTCCTGCTGTCTGACTGTTCTGTTGCCGGATTCTATTTTTAAATTCCTCCAGGCAGTCTGGTGATTTTTTTCAGCACAGGTGTCTGTCTTCACTGTGGTCCCTGAAATCCAGCACCTTCTGCAGTCTAGGAGACGTTCAGTCCCTGGTATCAGATATCATTCTGATTGTGTTTTTACCAACTAACTACAGGAGCAAGTAATAATGAGATGTTTTTTAAGGTTCATGAGCACTGAAAATATGTGTTTTTTTTGCAGGACTTTTTGTATAATTACCATAATCGCAGTAAATAAATAAATAAATCGTGTCGAATAAAGTGTGGTACAATTTGTTTAGGGTTCTTGAGCACAGGCGATCAAGCTGCCAAAGGGAATTATGGACTCTTGGACCAGATTCAGGCTCTCAGATGGGTGAAAGAGAACATCCAGGCTTTTAATGGAGATCCTCGGAGAGTGACGATATTCGGATCTGGAGCCGGAGCGTCGTGTGTCAGCCTGTTGACTTTGTCCCACTATTCCGAAGGTAAATTGCGTATTTATCCAGATTCAGAAAATTCTTTCAGTGTTAAGATTTAGTACTGATCAAATTTTGGTGTACATCTTCTCCAGATCTGTTTCAGAAAGCAATCATTCAAAGTGGTACAGCTCTGTCCAGCTGGGCCATCAACTACCAGCCCGCCAAATACGCACGAATGCTGGCCGAGAAGGTGGGGTGCAACGAGGACGACTCCATGGAAGTGATCCAGTGCCTCCAGAATAAGAACTACAAAGAGCTCATCGAGCAGAACATAACTCCTGCCAAGTACCACATCGCTTTTGGACCTGTAATTGATGGAGATGTTGTGCCAGATGACCCACAGATCCTGATGGAGCAAGGCGAGTTTCTGAACTACGACATCATGCTCGGGGTAAACCAGGGCGAAGGCTATAAATTTGTGGACGGGATCGTGGACAGCGAGGACGGAGTTGCTGGAAATGACTTTGAATTTGCTGTGTCGGATTTCGTCGATAATTTGTACGGCTATCCGGAGCGGAAAGACACCCTGCGAGAGACGATCAAGTTCATGTACACAGATTGGGCAGATAAAGAAAATCCTGAAACGAGACGAAAAACACTGGTCGCGCTTTTTACAGATCACCAGTGGGTGGCGCCTGCCGTGGCCACCGCGGATCTACACGCTCAATACGGGTCACCGACGTATTTCTATGCCTTCTACCACCACTGCCAGAGTGAGATGAAGCCTGCATGGGCAGATTCTGCGCATGGAGATGAACTTCCGTATGTTTTCGGAATCCCGATGATCGGCCCAACTGATCTCTTCAGCTGCAACTTCTCTAAAAATGATGTCATGTTGAGTGCTGTGGTTATGACCTACTGGACGAACTTTGCCAAAACAGGGTGAGTAGATAACACCATCATCAACCTTCCTAATCCATTCCATTCCATTTCACAATGCCGTTCCTGATGCATGCCCAGCTTGTATCATTTCAGGCGTACCATCTACAAGATCTTTGTCCCTTTTGAGGATCCATACTGATGGTAGAGCTTCTATATCCATTCATTTTTCTCATTTATTATTATTAGTACAGTGGAAAGTTTTGGTCAATTTAACGATTGAAGCTCAAGGCATCTTTGTCGTCCTTTTCAGAGACCCGAATCAACCGGTTCCCCAGGATACCAAATTTATCCACACCAAACCTAATCGCTTTGAAGAAGTAGCATGGTCCAAATACAATCCTAAAGACCAGCTATATCTCCACATTGGTCTCAAGCCCCGTGTCCGAGATCACTACAGGGCTACAAAGGTTGCTTTCTGGCTCGAGCTCGTGCCCCATTTGCACAACATATATGAGATTTTACCGTACGTATCATCAACCACCAAATTCCCTCCTCAGGATACCACTCCTTTCTCATACACCAAGCGCTTATCCAACAAACTTTGGCCGTCCACCACGAGGCATCCGTCTGTTCCTTCGTCCAACACCAAGCAGTCCACAGACCAGCAGAAGAATTCGGAGCATGAGGACAGCTCGGTCACTATAGAAGCTCGAGACTATTCCACCGAATTGAGTGTCACCATCGCGGTCGGAGCATCTTTGCTCTTCCTGAACATCCTGGCCTTCGCAGCTCTCTATTACAAGAAGGACAAGCATCGCTTCGAGTCCACTCGACGTCCGAGTCCGCCGAGGAACCTCGCTAACGATGTGCCGAGAGTTCCGAGCGAGGATCTAATGTCCTTGCAGATGAAGCAACTAGATCACGACCACGATCACGATTGTGAGTCATTGCAAGGTCACGACATGCTCCGTCTCACCTGTCCTCCAGACTACGCCCTCACTTTACGCCGTTCCCCGGATGACTTCCCCCTCATGCCCAACACCATCACCATGATTCCCAACTCTCTCTCCGGGATTCAGTCGCCGTACCATCCTTTTAATCCGTACGCCAACAGCACTCCAAGCAATACCGGCCTCCCTCATGGACACTCCACCACCAGAGTATAACTCAGTGCCAATGACTGTACTTTACACGCAGCAGATGATTATTTAAGTCAAACAGAGTGCACCTGGGTGTCTGGAGAACAACATCTAAAGGTGTTATTTTATTACTGACTACTCAATGAACTTTCTCTCCAATAACCTGTATAATGTGAACAATGAATGTAATGATTTTCACATTTATGGCAAAGCCAAGTAAGCATAGGACTCTACTCTGATCTCGAGCACTTCGGTACGCGAGACGGAAAACACCACCATCCTGATCTCTTTCCTTAGAACTGCGGAATATTCCGTTCTTTTGGATTGGTTGCTCTAATAGAAGCAATAGTAGCATAGCCACGGCGGTCTTGAGTACTGAGATCAGTGTTTTATTTATCATCAAAAATGTACATTTTGCTGTAATTAGGCTTGTGCACTTCACCTTTCAGAACTATGATACCTGAAGATGAAGGAAAAGAGGCGGAGCTTCCAGGCAGATTCGTTTAATATCCGAAAGTGGAAAATGTATGTGAATCATTTCATCAGATAAATAAGTTGAATGTCTCCGTGTCTATTTGTTTGGTTTAAGTAAACTCTTATAACGGATGAGTGAGAAGGTTGTCAGGTCCTGGGAATATAACAGAAGTGTGATATTGTGCAAAGATGAATTTGTTGCACGAGCCGAATTATAATGTTATAATGTGTTTCCTCAAAATTTACACATCTACTGGATAAAAGTAGGATCCCCGAAATCATTCATAAGTTAATCCATTTTTAATCCAGATGAGATCAGAGTGAGATCAGAGTGAGATCAGAGTGAGATCAGAGTGAGATCAGAGTGCAGTGTAAATATCTGTGCTATGTATTGAGTGCTCATACTGTAAATCCTACGAGCTTAGCTCCTCAAGCTGATTGCCTTAAACGGGCAATAATCCTGTTTCTCAGTCCAAAAACTGCTTATTTAAGAGGCTAAAATAATGTATATAGCTTAGGATAAAGCACAAACATGAAGAAAAATGCTAGTGCTTGTATTGTCTTTTCACTTCTAAAGACATCCGCTTCATGCAGACGCTGTCGATCGCTTCCTCCATTCTGTCCGTCTTTCACACGCTGTCTGTGTTTTCGGTCTCATTCTCATGCTGCTTCAGTTACTCTGTGCCTCAAAGGATTAATGTCTTCTGTGATTTTCAAAAACGTCCAAATATCAAGAACCTATCTTGTGTGAATGTCAAACTTTGCCAGTCCTCAGGAAGTGTCAACAGACATGCTGTCATTTATTTACTGCCTACAGTCGAGTCGCAGGATTTTATATACGTATCTCCCAGCTGTTTGAATCCACATCTGCATTTTGTAACTCGTTAAACACTGCACAAGAGGTTGCACTTAACCCTGAAGTTAAGCAGTCAGAGTTCCAGACTTTACTACTTTACTCTCGACACTTGTTACATTTACAGAGGCATCAATACGTAGAGCTTTGATTCGTCCACCATTAACGTCTCCAGGGCAGAGGAACCATTCCGACATTTTTAAGAGCAGTGTTTTGATGTCATGCAGCGCAGCCCTTTAAAACCACCGCTCAGAAAATTCCTAACTGTTATCAGATCGAAGCAGTTTCGCAAAAATAAATATGTAATTCTTGCTCAGTTTTTACAAATGGCCACAGAAATGTTCAGCTTTCTGTTCAGGATGTTCAGGAGATGTAGCTGATTAACATCAGCGGGGTCCAAGCACCATTCGCAAACAAATCACTTTTTGTCAAATGAAATCTGATTGGCTGATTGGTGGCGACGCTTTTGGATCATCAGATCACCGTGAAAACTCTGTGTGCAGACGATCCCAGAGATCCAGTCTACCAAATTTCATCCCAATAAGACGTCCAGTTCCTGTGAAACCCACTGAGGCTTCAACCCTCTGACTTTTTGATTTTGTGATGATGCAACAAAAATCTACTTATTTTATTAACTCAAAGTAAAAATGGGTGGAGCTAAATCATACCTGAAACGAATTCCTACAGTATAACAATCAAAAGCTGAAAAAGCAAAACCCTGGGAAATAGCGCCACCATCAGTCCAGCACGGTTCGTCATGCTAGCCTGATTAATAGCAAAAGAAGAGAAAGAACAATTAAAAAATCTCATGCAATTGAGTTCCATCATGTTTGGTGCTTGGACCCCAAATGATTGCAGCTGATTGATCTTCTGTTTGCTTCACAACCACGTAGATGCACGTCAGGGGGCGTCCTCCCTTTTTTCACGCTCTTTTGCAGACATTATGAAGAATGAAGAGAAATGTGCATTATTTTACCAGAATTCTCATGTCGCTGTTTTTGAGTTGTTTCTCCGTGTCTGGCTTCTGATTCATAGAGTTGTTGTTTTTTCCATATTTATAAAGACTATATGATATATATTTATTCTTCTCCTGTATTTTTGAGCTGAATTTGTTTAATCTGTGGAGATAATATATAATAATAATGATTATTTTAATCCACTATAAATGTCTATTGTCTTACAGGTAAATATTCCACCTGAAGTTCGAGTTTATCCATGGGACGTAGTTGTTGTTGTTGTTGTTGTTATTGTTGTTGTTGTTGTTGAACATCTGCGTTATGAGGAACACATCCAGGCTGTCGGTGCGACCAGTTTGATGATATTATGGATCTTTTTTTTTACTCGAGTCGAATCACCAAGAAACATCATTTCAGATCAGATGAATTCGTCTTTAATGTGACTTTAGGTTTCAGAAATAACAGGAGAATGACGACACTACTGACTCGTGTCTCGGCCCAATTCAGAAGATCATCAGAGCTTGTAGAGCAGCAGGATAAACTCGCAGTTATTTTTGAAATGTTTGCTTTTGGCTCGCGGTGTATGAGACTTTTCTGCTGTCATTTCTACAATAAAAATATACGAAAAGGTTTTTGTTTGTTCTCGTCCTTCACTGATCGGTTCAGAAGCAGATTCCACATCGTTCATCTCTGATGTAGACTTGATTTTATTTATTATATTTATTATTGTGGATTGTAAATCATCTAGACAGATCACAAGCTTCAGACGCTTCACATCAAACCTCAGAACCTGCTAAAGCGCATCATCCACCTCATGGGTCGACACGATGTGAGTTCTAAGATGCTTTTTTTAGACCATCATGCTTGTAAAGAGAACCTGTGTAGATACAAGGAATCTAATGCAGACCTTTCCAGGAGCTCTGAGAAGATCTCATTGTGGGGCAGAGGAAAGGTTCTCCAGCTCAGATTGTTATGTGGTTCTTAATGAACATCACATTCCACATTTAGTCTTCATGTGCTGTTATAATGAGCTCCACTCTTCTGGGAAGATGTTCCACTAGATTCTGTGGAGATTAATTTAACCACAAGGGTGTTAGTGAAGTCAGGTAGTGATGTAGGTGAGATGGTTTAAAGGTTCCTGGGGTGCAGTCAGTGTTCACATTCATCCCAAAGGGTTCAATAGGTTTCGAGCTGTAGAGCAGGAGATCCTTCACTCCAGCACATATCTTCATATTCTGTATAGATGGACAGATGTGTATAAATTGTGTATAAATTGTGTATAAATTGTGTATAAATTGTGTATAATTGTGTATAAATTGTGTATAATTGTGTGTATGTGTTTGCTGAGAGAACGGCTGGTAAATGGGTCATGAATTGCAGCAGAGCTTCTCCTGATAATCCTGAACCAAACCAGTGAAAGGAGAGTTAGAGCCCGAATCTGCTGACTCTGCACTTTCATTCTCTTTATTACAACAAGCTTCTGAAGCTCCTCCTGCACCAGGAGCACTGAAGCAGCCTGCGTTTTATCAGCACAGGACAGCAGGGTTTCCTCCCACAGTTTACACTCAATGCAAGTGCTCTTTTCAGAAATATAGAAATATATAAATATATTTTTTTGCCAAAATTAAGAGTTACTTCTTAAATAAAAAATGATTTCTCGAGTCTCTCTGCAATCTTCTGCACATTTTGCCAGAAATGAAGTGAAATCCTTTTCTTGGCGAATGAATGTTGCTGAGACTCACAGGTGGTGCTGACTGATCCGTTTTCTGCTAAACTCCTGCAGGAATATAAAGAAGCCTTTCCTGGCCACCATGTGCCTGTGTGTGTGTGTGTGTGTGTGTGTGTGTGTGTGTGTGTGTGTGTGTGTGTGTGTGTGTGTGTGTGCACTCGCACCATCACTACAGTCCAGTCCTTCTTTACAAGAACAACAAATCTCATCACAGGAATAATAATAATAATAATAATAATAATAATAATAATAATAATAATAATAATAATAATAATAATAATAATAATGTGTAACTGAACTGTAGTCATGTGAAAATTATGATATTCTTTCATTAATAATACAAGAAATTGTAATTATAGATAAATGACTGTGGACATGTTCACTATAGAAATATCTCTGTCTGTCTGTCTGTCTGTCTGTCTGTTCGTTTGTTCGTCTGTCTGTGTTTCTGTCTGTCTGTCTGTCTGTCTGTCTGTCTGTTTGTTTGTTTGTTCGTCTGTCTGTGTGTCTGTCTGTGTGTCTGTGTGTCTGTCTGTCTGTCTGTCTGTCTGTCTGTCTGTCTGTCTGTCTGTCTCCTTCTCTCCAGCAGGACTTTGTTTTCTCGGCTCGTACGGTTGGGTGTAAAGTGGTGTAATTAGCGTTGCCTGCTGGTGTGACAGCGAGTGTCTCCTCACCAATTAAGTGAACCGACTTCCTCTTCACTTCAATACAAAACTAATTCTCTGTCTGTTTCCTTCAGAGACATGACAATGACTTGCTTCTGAAATACACCATGTGATCGCTCGACAGAAAGGAAGCGCTAATTGGGCGGCCCTGACACTGTCTTCTTCCTGCTTCTAGCTGGATGGATGGAAAAGTGCAATTTGAGGAAGAACAATGATGAAATGATGAGTGACGAGTTTTAACTCATATCATGAAGTCTACTGAAAAGCAGGAGGTAATGTCCTGGCAGATGTTTGAAACTTGCATCTTCATTCCTTTTATGGAAGTCAAGGACACGACTTAATTTACTCGAATCATTACGTCCTCCAGAATATAGAGATGTTTATCTTGAGGTAAGCTGAGGAGAGCTGCAGCACTGTTCCAACCACACCAGTGATTAAAAAGTAAATACATTGTGCTCAAGGACTTTAATTAATGAGTGCATCAGACTTTAACGCTCAGCTGAACGTCTCATCTCAGTCTGTCCTTCTTTAACGAGTGGAAACAAAATCCTTTTTTTCTAATTTAAAGCCTGTGAGGTCTGGTCAAGGAGAGACGCTTCGTGACTCGTTTTCATTAGAGACGTTTTTTTCTATTTCATGCAGCATTGCTTAAAAAACACGAGAACAACAAGGATCTTCATCAGAACGGTGTAGTGAAGGAATTGTGTGTTTGTGTTGCTGAGAAATCTCATCCTGATCTCATGCTCTAAAATTCAGTTAAACAGCTGATGTGTCATGAAAAAAAAAGGTTCATCTCAACACCAACCTTAATGTTTCATTGGATTTCTCTTCTGTATTTGTTTTCCAGAACACAGGAGTGTAAGCGCCGTGAAGGACATCGAAGAACGTGCTACTCATTGTTGTCCCTCAGCATCTCTGTCTTCAGGCACTAAAATATTCTGCTTTTACGCTTCGAGAGCTGTCATTAGTGGTTTCTGATGAAATAATAAAAGCTCTCGATAAGAGGAGCGTACAGATGTTTGCACCTGCCTCGGCTAAGAACCAAAACACTGACAATCCTTTAGGGAAAAGGTCAAGAGTCTGGTGCTTTGAGGATTCATATCGGAGCGTTTTAACCTCCTGACAGAGTCATTTAGTGTGAAAAATTGCTACTTCACCTTTCATCAGAAGATGTTTGACCTTCATGCATGTGAAAAAGGAACAAAATCTACATTAGCATTGGCTAGCATTCAGGAGAATAACTAGCTTATTATGAACTCAAATCCACTCCAAATCTCTAAACTCATATTCGCCTTCTTTTCATTGAAATGATGCTGGAGTTATTTCTGGTTTATCTGATAATAAGATTCTTCTGACCACCAAAACCAATCAGAGTTTAGGGTCACCGCATCTGAGCAGGTCTCATCTGAATGTTCATGTGCGATTACCTTCGTGGAATGTTAACAGACCTGCATTTATATAAAGAAAATTAATGCTTAAAATGAAAAAGATGAGAAGAACAAAACCCAGAAGTCTGAGCTGTGCTTCTGAGCTGTGCTTCTGAGCTGTGCTTCTGTGGTCTCTGGACAAATACAGAGATCAGGAAGACCTTCAACAAACTCAACCCCAAAAATCTTGAAACGTTTTGGAGGGACTATTTTGAAGGTGATGGTGTGGAAACAGATAAATAAAGTACTTTAGGTACTTTTTGTACTTTTATCTTTTCAGCGCCTCAACAACATCCTACATAAAAAAATATAGATGGTCTGGTTGCTCCTCTTACATATACAAGCTCCTCTACTCCTCAGGTATGAGAACTTATCAGAGGTTTTCATCTGGCCACAGTATGTGTAATATTTTCTTAGCACCACTGCACCTACATGATAGACCTGGATCAGAACAAACCATGAGACCTGGATCAGAACAAACCATGAGACCTGGATCAGAACAAACCATAAGATATCAGCGTGATGTTTAAAGCACAAACATGTACATTACTCTTATGCCTGTGACTGCAGTCGAAGCTCTAGAGGTTGAAGTATTGGACTATTGATTGGAAGGTTGTAGAATCCTAGCATTGTTACTTTAAGATCCTTGAGCATGACCCTAAAAGCCTGAACAATCTTCTCACTTGTATGGAGTGATGCTGCAAGCCAGAAAAATAATAATAATGATTTCCCTCACCTTATCCAATCATCTCAAACACACACTATTGACTATTGGCTTCTTTATGGAGTTCTGAAGCAGGTCAGGACTAAATATTGGTTCTTTTTACCTTTGGCCATCCACATCAGAACAGCCTGCAGATTCACCAACCTCAGACACACCTACAACTTCACTGCATTTACTTCTGCCTCCAGACATTATAGATATTCCACAGTGCTGTGAACCTTCTGAAAATGTACCTCCTTCAAGAAATGATTTGTGAGATTCATACTGATTACCTTATCTGTAAGATTCTCTTATTCAGAGTGACTTATAGAAGTGTGTTCAAGTGTCTATCAGGGGATGTTTCTCCTTCTGTTCCTGGATCATTAGAGACGAGACTGAGAACATCACTAGTCTAAAATGGGAAACTCTTCTGGAAGAGGTGTAAGTGGATCTTTGGTAGAGGATGGAGAGATTAGTGGTAAAAAATGGAGGGATTGGTGGTAGAGGATGGAGGGATTGGTGGTAGAGAATGGAGGGATTGGTGGTAGAGGATGAAGAGATCAGTGGTAGAGAATGGAGGGATTGGTGGTAGAGGATGGAGGTATCAGTGGTAGAAGATGGAGAGATCAGTGGTAGAAGATGGAGAGATCAGTGGTAGAGGATGGAGGGAGTTTTTTATTAGAGCGAATTTTCATCTTCTCCGAGAAGATCTTCCGTCTTAATGCACCTATGACGCTGGGACCATGATCTCGTGGCTAACAAACTAAAAGGAAATGAGAATGAGCAGAATGTTTATCTCCTCCACATCGATTCTACCCAGCTCGTTTCTGAGAACTCAATCATGAATCTTCTCCTTCGTGTTTCACAGGAGACACTACCTGGAACATTGATCAGGAGCCCACTGAAGCACATCTGAAATATCGTGCAGAAAACCCCTCCTAACTGCTGTAATAACCTCATCAAACTCATCTTCACTCCTGACGGTCCTGTGACTGAAAACCTTCTCAACTTCTCAACACTGCGTTCTGGTGGAAGTCTTTCTGGGAAAAAGCTTTCAGCCATCAGAGTTGCTCATGTGATCGATTAGACCTTCAACAGATACCTTCTTTTTCTGTCAGGTTAAAAGTCCTGCTCTTCGTGCAGGAACTGAATTCTACATGGATTGGTGATCAAACTGAACTGAAGATTTGCTCGGACGCTGCTGGCTGTTTGTGATGTTGGAGTTTTAAGAACATGCTGCTGTCAGACACATGGAGCTAAAATCAGATGTTTGATATAAATATGAAAGGAGGAACATCGTGGATGATGTTGTGTGTGAAGAATGGGATAGTGAATGACGTGATTAAAAAATGTGGAACATCTTGTAATGCTGTGGTAGATTCCAAAAGCTGGCAGTGAAGACGCTTAGTCACAGTCGATTAGCTTCATTATAGAAATTCACACGACGCACGAGGATAATTGGTCCAAAAAAAGAAGAGAAAAACCTGAAAAAAGGGCACAATTGCTGTGGACTCGTAAGTGCAAGGCGCTGATAAAGTCCACGGAGAAGATGAGCTGCTTTCAGTGAAATAAATACAATTTCACACTTCAGTGGACGCAAATCAGCTGTTTATTGTCTGCCTCATCATTTGTACAGTGAATAAATCAGGTACGCTTTTATCTCCAAAGCAGGAGAGAAATGTACTTCAGACAATCCATGACGTGTGGAAGAAGAATACAGTGAGAGCATCAGTGCATCCAGTGTACAGATGTTTACTGCATGGTGAAGAAAAAGCGTCTGGTTGCTGAGGTTGAGGTTCAGGTGAGATTTAATGGTTGTATAACATTCATGATTATATCAGTAGAGGCTCTGGATAAGGGAAGTAAAACCAGTGTGTGCGATAAAGAGAAAAGATGCCACAGCGCCACCTTTCGCTTATTTCATGGAACTGAGTTCAGTGTAACACGTCTTTATTGGCACAGTTCCATCATCACCATGTTGCAGAACAAAACCTCTGATTAAATATAAATAAATAAATAAATAAATAAATAAATAAATAGTATAAGATCGAGATTTTAATCCACGGTTTTTATTGTCGCATCACAGAAACTGGAACTGCATTTAAAATCCTGGACTGAAGAAAGAGAAGAAGTGCTGAAAGTAAACACAAGTTTGAAGAAGAACACATGATGGAGATGTTCAGACAGATCAGGTTAGAGACAGATTAACACGCAGATTTGCACGTGAGACATTAATTTACAGACGTGGGTTGGTCCTTAGTATGTTTTAGTTCAAGTTTATTTTAAGACACACCAAAATCTAAGACCATCATAAAGCAGGTAAGATAAAAAGATTTCCAGTTTGATTCCAGATGAACCCATAATAAACCAGTTTCCATAATAAACCAGTTTGTTTAATGAGTTAATTGGAAGCTTGTAGGATTTTTTTATATACCATGGAGCTCTGAGTATGAGCTGTGATGCTGAAATCTCTGAGCTCATACAGTATATGCTGCTTTGGGAGAGAGAGAGAGAGAGAGAGAGAGAGAGAGAGAGAGAGAGAGAGAAAGAAAGAGAGAGAGAGAGAGAGAGAGAGAGAAAGAGAAAGAGAAAGAAAGAAAGAGAGAGAGAGAAAGAAAGAAAGAGAGAGAGAGAGAGAGAGAGAAAGAAAGAAAGAGAGAGAGAGAAAGAAAGAGAGAGAGAGAGAGAGAGAGAAAGAGAGAGAGAGATGTGGAGAAAGAAAGAGAGAGAGAGAAAGAGAGAGAGAGAGAGAGAGAGAGAGAGAGAGAGAGAGAGAGAGAGAGAGAGAAAGAGAGAGAGAGAGAAAGAGAGAAAGAGAGAGAGAGATGTGGAGAAAGAAAGAGAGAGAGAGAGAGAGAGAGAAAGAGAGAGAGAGAGAGATGTGGAGAAAGAAAGAGAGAGAGAGATGTGGAGAGAGAGAAAGAGAGAGAGAGATGTGGAGAGAGAGAAAGAGAAAGAGAGAGAGAGAGAGAGAGAGGAGGATAACAGAAGGTTAATAAAAAAATTGATGAAATAAAAAATGGATTAATGCGTATGCTCTTTTTCTTGTTTGAAAACTCTGATCATTTTTTCACTCGTTTGTTTTTAAAGTGAATTATTATCCCACTGCTTTAAGCCTCAGATGGTCTGGATGGTCTGCATGGTCTGGATTTTCTTCTTCCACCAGCAGATCATTTCATTTCCCTGCTGAAGTAATCTCCTGAGTAAACAGCAGATCAGCAGATCATCAGAAGTCAGAGGAGAAAAAAGAATGAAGACTCATGTTGGATGAGGATCTGAAGAGCTTTAGAGTGAGAGATCAGTCCTGTAGATTCACCGCAGTGAAAAAGCAGTTCTGCAGGACGTGAGACACTCTTCAGAACCTAATGGTCCAAATGTGAGATTAGTGGATGCATCAGAAGATTGAGGCAGGATGTAACTGGCAGTGGAGTTTATCTGCATGTGTCAGTTCATTATTCATTATTTTATAGATTTATTTAAATAAATAAAGCGAGATAAGTTTCTTCTGCAAAACATCATAGTAAAACATGTGAAAAGACCAGAATTAACCCTTTACTTGTGTGTTTGTTTATGATCTTTATACTTCACTGGTTATTTGTACGTTTGTGAGCTGAAAGGAGATGAAAATCCCATCAGACCTGTAAGTTCCAGCACACGCCGGGTTAAAGCAAATAGCCATCTAAAATATTTATCCCAGGCCCGAGTCTCTAAAGTCAGCAGCAAAGCTTTTAAAGAACTCAGGACTCAGCAGGCTGAAAGTGCAAATCCACGTGGAAGAACAACATCTGATGTGACATCACACCTCCATCACACAGATCTGATCATTACTCTGTTATAATCCAATCTAATTATATTTATGATAGTCTATCCTTCCCTCTCTCTACACCACCACCACCATGTACCAGTCAGCTGCATCCTGGGAAATCAGACGTAATGATTATACACTGACGAATCACAAGGCATCATCTGATGGACCAATCAGAAAGCTCTCCGGGAAAACAGCTGCATGAAGCAGCCAATGAAAAACTCAAACCAGAAAGATAATTAAACAGTTTAAAGCTGCGGGTAAGTAAATACCCTGAATAACAACAACCAAAAACAACAACCAAAACCAGGAGCCAGGACTGACAGCTTCTGCCACTGAGTCGGATCATCGGTCCGACTCACCTCTAAGAGTTGACTCTTTTAAGTGTTGTATAAAATCATATATAGTTTATAGTGTATAATAACAACACATTCACAGAGATGTTAATAGAAGCTATAAAACCAGTCCTAATCTGGGTTCTTCTCTTATTCCTTACGTATTATCTCATTATTTTACAATAACAAGATACTGAATCAATAACAAAATACTAACCTGAGATAATAAGAATCTATTAATGATATTGCAGGTTAAAGTCTGAGCTAGAAATCTTTCTATTGTGCAAAAAAACAAAACAAAAGAAAAACAAAACAAACAAAAAACCAGAAGAAAATACAGGGTCAAATTTGCGAGTCGATTCCTAGGGTTCACCTGATCGAGTCGGTTCAGGAGTCGGATCTTTCGCGTGCAGTGCATCATTACGAGGCAGGGAGAGAGAGAGAGAGAGAGAGAGAGAGAGAGAGAGAGAGAGAGAATCCCGCACCGTGCGCACGAGACCGCAGACTCAGCAACGCGGGCGCTCAGAGGAAACGCGCGCGCACCGTTTACACGCCCCATACGCGTATTTCTCACGCGCCGTGTAGTGTATCAGCAACGTTCCCGGTGCGCGCTTGACCGCTCCAGTGCCCGAGACGCGCCGCGAACGAACAAAGGCGCGCGCGTGGACCAGGCGATGGAGGAGGATAGGGCGCGCCGCACCGGGGTCTCGCGCACCGTGGAGCCACGATGACGGCGGCGCGGAGCTCGAGCGAAGAGCGCGCGGGGAGAGGGGGGGCGGACGCGGACGGAGAGGGGGGCGCGAGAGCGGCCCGGGAGCACGAGCACGAGCAGGAGCAAGAGCAGGCCACCGCTGCGCACATCAGCATCGGCGTGCTGGAGTCGGTCGCTACCGTCGGTGAGTTAAGGGGCGCACACAAACACACACACACACACACACACACACACACACACACACACACACACACACACACACACACACACACACACAAGCATAGCTTACTACTAACCGCGAGTCCGAATTGTGAAAATCGTGGCGCGCGACTAATTAACGTTCCGACTATGTGAATCGGATAGAATGTGTGTCTGAACTATAAATGTGTGTGTGTGTGTGTGTGTGTGTGTGTGTGTGTGTGTGTGTGTGTGTAATAAAACAGTCAGGCCCGTGCTGTTAGAGGAAATGAATCAATAATCCCACCGTGGCTGGTGGTGAAGAACAGGAGATGTGTGAGCATGGTGCTTTATTCCTCTTACACCACAGCGACTCATACTCGACTCCTCACAGGGTTTCTAAAGAAGCTCTCCATCACATCACTGAGAAACCAAGAGCTGTTTTCTCAAGGAAGACCTTCTGACCAATCAGGATGCAGGATCTGTTGGAGCTTGTGGTGTGAAGCAGTCGATAAGAACCCTGGAGGTGTTTACTGATCGCAGTGCAGGTGATAATTGGACAACATGGGTTTCTTCTCCAGCTGGAAACATCACCACTGCAGCAGAAGGACGTTCATCTCGGGCGGCAGGAAAAGAAAAAAAATCCATTTTACGTTAGAGGAGGAGGAGGATGAGGAGGAGGAGGAGGAGGAGGAGGAGGATGTGCCCTGAATTCTTTATGAGACTGCAAATGAACTTTATGGATTGAGGAGTGTGGAGCTGTTGCTTACTGAGCACTAACGGTGATGTTACACACCTCAGTGTGCAGGATGTCTGTTCAGCACCAGCGCGAGAACATCAGCCCTTGTTCACAATCTCTGTTTGAAGTTGTGAGATCAAGATCTGAGTAGCAGAATATAACTGACTAGAACTAGGAGACAGACCTGCTCCAGCATGACACGAAGTGCACTAAGCCATGGATTGGAGTGGAACATCTCCTGCTACAGAGCTCCAAACCTTTTGGAATGAATGTGAACACTGACTGCACCCAGACCTCCTCACCTCACCTACATCACCACCTGACTTTACTCACACACGTCATGAACATAAATCTCCACAAAATCTAGTGGAACATCTGCCCAGAAACGTGGAAGTGAATGGAAACTAAATGTGCACTGAGACGTTCCAAAAAGATTCACATTCACTGATCTGTTATTCACGTGTCCATAAAGTTCTGCTTAATATTTGTGTATAAACATTTATTATTTTAATTCACTAAAATAACATTTACACCAGTACATTAAATAAACACACGTATTAGCAAATACCATTTATTTATAATAATAATAAACATTCACTGATCTGTTATTCACGTGTCCATAAAGTTCTGCTTAATATTTGTGTATAAACATTTATTATTTTAATTCACTAAAATAACATTTACACCAGTACATTAAATAAACACACGTATTAGCAAATACCATTTATTTATAATAATAATAATAAAAACAATAATAATAATAATAATAAC
>MU545793.1:15524236-15564236 GCA_024362625.1 Silurus asotus | reverse complement strand
GATCCTGGCGAGACGAAAGGAGACGTACGCATCAGCACACGTCTGTTTCCACGCGGTCTTGTTCTATGGTGTCGTGTGTAATGTAATGTAGCTATAATCTATGCACTTCGTTCGATGTTTTGTTTGTTATGCAAATGCACATAACCTTTATTGCAAGTTATTCCACATGTACCCGACTTTTCTCTGGGAATGATTATGCAAATGATGTTAATGATCTGGACAGATCCATCAGTTTATCTCCGTCTCCATGTGATCGTGTCTGTAGCTGTAGTATGTTGGTGATGCTAATGGAACGTTATAGCTGCTCTCTGTTTGTTTGATGGTATGAGATGCTTGAATATGTAATAAACTTTTTTTTTGGGATGAGATTCACAATTCCTTACCTGGGAATCCTGGTTATGTTCTCCTTGGATGGTTTCCAGCCTGCAGGAACCTTTAAGGTCTTTTCCACATGAACATGAAAGGTCTGGGTTTGAAAGTTCTCTTTCTATAGAATGATCCTTTATGGTGCTGATGCCATAATAATCATTACATGAATAAATTCCACGTATCATTTAAAAATGAAGAAAACTCGACTAAGCAGGAGATTTCAGGAGAACCTGCTGAATGATCTCCTCCTCAGCTTTGTGCCTCTGGTTTCTTTCTCGGAGTTGAAATTAGGCAGTTGAGATTGTTGTGAAGGAGGTTGTGGAAGTAACTCTTACCTGAAATGAGAGAGATAACGTCTACCATAGTGTAGATCTTTAAAATGTTCTTTTCCTTTAATCTCATGTTTCTGTTCATCTGTCTGTAGTTTTCATTTGCTCCTCACCATCATCATCATCATCACCATCATCATCATTATCATTATTATTATTATTATTATTATTATTATGATTATTCTGATGACTCCAGAGCCGTGTCTCAGCCTGTGGAAGGATTAGAGATGAGAAAAACACGTTTCTGACTCTTTGTACATGTGATCAGGGCTAAAAGTTGGACTGTCTGGTTCTTGTGCCAGAACTTCTCAAACAGTGATGAGTTTCTTCAGCAGAGTCACGGAGATGAAAACTAACGTTTCTGTCACAGAAATCCAGATGCCTCACTGTAGATCTCTGTGTAAAAGATCAGCCCAGTGCAGATCACCACATCCACACATGAAGATGGTGAGGAAGTGCAGGAGGAGTTTACACAAAACCTTTCATTCTCTATTCGCTCCATAAGATTTGTACGTTTGAGTTCATGGCAGTAATTTTGTGTGTGTGTGTGTGTGTGTGTGTGTGTGTGTGTGTGTGTGTGTGTGTGTGTGTGTGTGTGTGTGTGTTCAGAGCCTGGGGTATAGAATGTAAAAGGGTTGTTATGGCTGTAATTTACTCCACTGCCGCTCTCTCATTTTCCTCAACACCAGGAGATGGGACACTTTCATTGATCACCTTTAAACCCACCTGAAAGACGGCCATTATCTCCACATGCTCCTGATTATGGGGAGCTCCGGCATCTTCAGCCAGACAGACCGGATATCATCGTCACATGCTGTAGCTGCTGTAGTGTTCTG
This sequence comes from Silurus asotus, assembly GCA_024362625.1. Taxonomy (NCBI): domain Eukaryota; kingdom Metazoa; phylum Chordata; class Actinopteri; order Siluriformes; family Siluridae; genus Silurus; species Silurus asotus. The sequence goes on along the minus strand of MU545793.1, from coordinate 15,562,702 downwards.
GTTGAGTAGTGAAGCTCCTTATGATCCAGAACAGAAGTTACAGCTGAAGGGTTTGACAGGGTGTAGATATTTACACTACAGACTGGTAGAAAGATAACTGGGGGAAAAGCAGACTTATGGTTTCCTGAGGACTTCGTCTCCATAATAACAGCACAGGGGCAGAACTTTCACTCAGCTCTGTGTGTTTACTGAGGTTTCAGCAGCGGTGATGAAGAACACACAGCGTGTATTCGAGTTAAAGTAGAGACTCAGTCAAATGTGACTCCAGTAAAAATGTCAAAAAGTCTATTTAAACCTTCACTTCAGTAAAAGTACAAAAGTTTTGAATCAAATCAATGAGGGAGACTTTGGGTCGTGGTGTGGTTCAGTCTGACGTCCTTCAAACCTGAAGCTCCATCACCAGTCTGTTCAGCACAAACATCCAGTTCAGCATCAAGAACATTTAGAGAGGAAGAAATGATGAAGAAACTCCAGACTGGAACTCACCACCACACACGTGACCTCATTCACACGTTTTATTAAAGAAGGTTTTGTGTTCCTGATGATTATAATAGAAAACAATCAGTGTTTGAGTCTTTAATCTCATTCTATTAATAGATCAGTGTGCTGAGAGTCACATTCGAGTCTTTACACACAAACTGAGGAGATTCAGTGAAGAATCTTGTGATAAAAATGATCACAGGAACATTAAGAATCCAGAGCACTGGGATTTATTAAATACATTTGAAGGCAAAAACTTTTACTTTTACTGGAGTCACATTTTACTGTGTGTATTTTACTTAAGTACATGCTTTGTGTGTGTGTGTGTGTGTGTGTGTGTGTGTGTGTGTGTGTGTGTGTGTGTGTTCTCTTTCCATTCCTTAAGACCAAAACCATCTTTTTATTCTCTAATTCCTCATGAGTTTTGCTTTGTGAATGTTAGTGACATACCAGAGGCTCAGGGTCCGTCCTTACACCAACATGAGGAAAGAAAACACACACACACACACACACACACACACACACACACACACACACACACGCACACACAGAGGATGAAGTTACTGAGAGTTCAGTGTTCACTTGTGATCTAAAGGAAAAACGTCCACTTTTCATCAACACCAGCAATAAAAATATGATTATTATTTATTATATGATTTAATAAACGTGAACAAGGACTACGTTTCCCATGAGCCCCTGCACCTCACGCCCCATATCACCCGTTTTTGATGTAGACTGGTAATTAACACAGGTATTTTCTCTCCTGGGTCACGGCAGTGTTTATTCTCATTGTGTTTTTGCACGTTGTGTAGTTTTGTTCACGCTCAGCTCTCAGTTCATGTGTGTTTATTTGCTTCAGGTTTTTTTACTTTTTTATTAAACATGCAAACTCATTAATCTCTTTATGATGTAACACTGCTCTTAAAGTCTCCGTCCAGATGTTTTATATTATTGTATATAACGGACCTAAAAATGGAGATTTACACGCGTCCTCATGAGTTTTATTGGAGAGGAAGCGCTTTATGCCGTGCGCCACTCAGATCTCCAACGCCGTAAACAGGCCTATTTTTCTTTTCTCTCTCTTTAGTTCTGGTTGAGACTGGGTTTAGACTGGGTTTAGACTGGGTTTAGACCGGGTTTAGACTGGGTTTAGACCGGGTTTAGACTGGGTTTAGACCAGGTTTAGATCGGGTTTAGACTGGGTTTAGACTGGGTTTAGACTGGGTTTAGACCGGGTTTTGACCGGGTTTGGATCAGTTCCTGGTCCTGTGGTATTCAAGTTTATGATGCAAGTCGTCAGTTTTGGTGTGACGTCACTCTGAAATTGGGATCTGGAGAGCTTTCATGGCTGTTTCAGGAGCAGAACATTGCAGAACATTTACTCACTCTCAACATGCAAATGGACTTTCTTTTCAGAGGAGCATGAAGCCTAAGCTATCCTTCTAAAATAATAATAATTATTGTTAATGATATTTTTTGTTAAATAATAATAATATTTTCTAATTGTGTATTTCAAAAACAAGTCCTGATGCTGGTCACGGTTCCTCTCCGGTTCCTGAGGTCTCGGATCCCACAATAACACATAATGAATGTTCTAATGTTGTGAGAGATGTGTAGAACACTATAATAAACACACAGCATTACAGCAGGACCTTCTGATTGGGAAAACGGTCTGGGAATCTGGCATCAGCTCCGGAATGCTGTTTGGGTTTGTCTCTGTCTCCTGTCCCTCATTCTGAGATGCTCTGTTGTAGGTTCTTCTGGTGGAACTTTGTGAATTCAAACTTTGAAGCCATTTTTAACAATAAATTGTACCTACTGCACTTTTACTGCACGTTAGTCCCAGTGAGACGTGTAATCACAGTCTGGTTCTTCTCTGAGGAATGTGTTCTAAACCCTGTGAGGTGGTTTTCATCGTAAAATGGTTTCTTTTGACTTGCGCCACAACAATTCCAACTATTTACATCTTTTTATTTTGGTGTTTTTTATTTTTAGCTGCTAGAACAGTTGTTCGGTTGGAACTCAGAGCTGCACAGCTGAAACAATCAGCACTGGATCCCTGATCCCTGAACCCTGAACCCTAAACCCTGATCCCTGACCTGATCAATCCACAAGATCCTTTTCTTCCTCATACATAAATTACACACATTTACTCTCGCATTTCTAGCATTCAGCAGAAGACTCATCACTATCCAGAGCAGCAGGGGCCTGGCTCGAGGGCCCAACAGTGCAGCTTGTGGTTCTGGATGAGAATAAGGAACAGAATGAAGGAACATGGCATCTTGTTTTCTTCACAACAAATGAGTACATTTACACCGAGTGTCATAACCTGGTGGATTAACTGCTGAAACACGCAGCGAGTCACCAATCAGGATCGAGTTCACGCTCTGTTTTACACCTGATCTGATCTGCGCTTTGTGAATCTACTGATCACCAACATCCAGTTCAGCATCAGTTCAACATCAAGCAGAACATTTAGAGAGGAATAAATGATGAAGAAACTGCAGAGGAGAAGAGAATTAAAGAATCTTGTGATAAAAATGATAATAGGAACATTAATAATAATAATAATAATAATAATAATAATAATAAATCACAGAACTGCAGATATTCAGTACATTTAAATGCAAAAACTTTAGTAATTTTACTGAAGTGAAAGTTAAAAGTTCATCTCTATTTTATTTGAACACTTCGTCCATCACTGCACATCTTCTTGTAGAAACTCTTTTCTTCTGAATTCATCAGTAATGCATGTAGCACACACTGAACACGTCCTGCTGAGAACATGCAGGAGAACATTAATATAAACCTTCACTACTAATCAACAACTTCTGACCAATCACAATCCAGAACTCAGATTATATAGAATAACTGTGGAATATTTAGTTTGTGTATTAAATGTGTTGGAGTGTTTGAGAAGGAGCAGATGGACACCTTCATCATTGCTCCTCCTCCTTTTGCTTTTCTCTTCTTTCCTTTTTTTTTTTCTCCAGCTCGGTGTGGAGCAGCTGCAGGTCTCCTCGAGTCTCAGACAGAGTTCCTCGGAGCAGGCGCGCGCGGCGATCACGCGTCGGAACGGACAGACGCACGCGCGCCCCTGAGCCGTCTCAGCGCGCGTGAGCCCCTCCGTCCACGGCTCAGTCCACGCACGCGCTCCAGGACAACCTCTGCGGAGTCTGATCTCATCTGATCAAAGTGATCTCGGATCTTTATAGCTTTATAGTCTTTTCCCTTTTATTTCTTCTGTGATTTCTCCGAGCAGTGACACACACACACACACACACACACACACACACATACACACACACACACACACACACACGTCGCTCTGACACTGTGAGGAGTACAGCTTTATGAGTTTATTATAAATGTCTGCTGCAGGAGAATAGAATAGAGGAGAGAAGCAGAGGATGAGTGAAAGAGTGTGGGATCATGAAGAAGTTCAGCTCTAACTGTGGACAGCAGAACTGATTTACTGCATCAGCATACAGGTACATTTCTCTTATTCTATCTATCTATCTATCTATCTATCTATCTATCTATCTATCTATCTATCTATCTATCTATCTATCTATCTGTCTGTCTGTCTGCCTGAGTAGTTTAGTAAGTTTGAGGTTTATCGATTGTCCAATTAAAACTCCGATTAGACTTGTGTGATTGGACTTGTGTGATTGGATTTGTCTGATCAGACTTGTGTGATTGGACTTGTGTGATTGGATTTGTCTGATTAGACTTGTGTGATTAGACTTGTGTGATCAGACTTGTGTGATTAGACTTGTGTGATCAGACTTGTGTGATTAGACTTGTGTGATTGGATTTGTCTGATTAGACATGTGTGATTGGACTTGTGTGATTGGACTTGATCGCTCTTGACGTTGATGTTGATGTTAATCCTCATGACTGCTTTATGGTCCTGCTGAAAGTGAACATTAGAGAATAATAATGAAGTGTAACTCGGGGAGTCTGGAACAGAGTTTATGTAGATTGTATGTGTTACAGTAACATCCACATGAACATAAACACCAGAACCAAAGGTTTCATCACCACGAGCATCACACTGCCTCCAGGGTTGGGCTTCAAACCTCCATCAGAATATATCTTAAAATAAAATACCAAATACTAAACTTTAAATGCATCTGTATTTCTGTAGATTAAAAATACTAAAAAAAAACTTTTACAAGGAATGAAATCACATCGTAATCCTTCCATCACTCGTCTGTTTGATCTGTTCTTCATCATCACACCGAGTCGGTTGATTTAGAAAACAATGTTTGATAGCAGCAGCTTTTCTCAGGCGGAGTCACGTGATAAATCTGACACGTGCAACCAGTTAACAGATCAAATCTTCACATAAACATCTCAGTGATCAACATATACAACATCTCCACATGAAGGTCTGATTTAAAGAGTTTCATGTTGAACAGTTTGTAAAAGACTCATTATTGTATACTAATTAAATGTTTGGTGATGAAGAGCTGCTTCACATCAGTAACAAACATCTCATTCAGAAGAAGACGACTGAAGGAACCTGCATAGTCGTTCATGTGCTGGTCTGCAACATCATGATCTACTAAACAATTAATTTAATTAGGGTTCAATATTCAGCAATTAAATATTTATTCATTAATTATTGAAAACGTATCTGAAATCTGGCATCCTGCAGGTTTCTGACCTTCACCACCTTCTTCCATATGGATCAGTTTTCTGTTCTGATCTCAACAAGTCTGAGCAAAATACTGAGCAGGAACCAATCAGAGGCCACATGTTTTTATGATGTCATCATGTAGAACTTCTTACAAATTATTTTACAGTGTTTAAAACTACAAAAAAACAAAACACCAAATTATTCAGATACAAAACATGAAGTTATTTTCATCATCACTCAAATACAAATGACTGAATCCAGTTTTATATTGAAATACATCATAAATCCTGCACATCCCTGACTGCCTCCACCGGCTGGACTTCTTCTGCTTCCCCTCACAGTGTGTCTCATGAAGTCCTCAGAGGGACGGAGGAGGAGGATGGAGGTCCTGAGATGGAGTGTGTTGGTGACTCTGACGTTACTCCTCGTGTTTTCCGACGCTGTCGTGCCGTGTCCTCCTCCCTGCAGCTGCTACGTTCCTTCTGAAGTTCACTGCACCTTCCGCTCTCTCACCCTCGTCCCCTCGGGAATACACAGAGCAGTTCAGCGCATGAATCTCGGGTAAGTGCGGTGCAACAGTGACGAGTTCTTCTGAGGAACAAAAGAAGAAAAGCATTGATGGTGTGCAGATTCAGGAGACTGATCCAGGACCAGAGGGTCTGCTAGAGACCAGCGTCGTGTAGAGTAACGTTTAACCACTGACTCATTTCCTCTAAACGTACGACTCGATGTGGTTTATTCTTCTCATACAACAGCAATTTATCATTTATCATCTAGCAGAAGATGCCATGTTGTGCTTTTTATCCATTTTAAGTTACATTTAATATTGTAGCATGAACAAAAGTTCTATAGTTATACAAGTTGATTAAAGTTGCAAATTAATTTCTAATAAAAAAAATGTCAATAATAATAATAATAATAATAATAATAAGCCTAGAGTAACCCTAGTTGAGCGCCACCTATGATGCAGGCAGAGTAACTACACTTAGAGAAGGCTGCTGTTGTGGATGAAGTGTGTAAGATGGAAGTGCGGTTGTTACTGTGTTGTGTGTTTAATTTCCTACACTGTGTTGTATTTGTGTTAACAGGTTTAACAGCATCCTTCGACTCGATCAGGAATCTTTAGCAGAACTCAGGAAACTGGAGCTTCTGATGATGCACGGGAACAACATCCATCAAATCCCCGACGGGGTTTTTCGAGACCTGATTTCGTTACAGGTGAACGTTTAGTTTTTTAGTTTGTTCATTGAAAAGAGATTTTTATAAAATGAAATCATTCTGAAATGTTCGTTTTCTGATGATTTTTCTCTACACGTGATTTTAAAACAATACGTTTGTTATTATTATTATTATTTGATCTTATGATTGTTTAAGATATTATTATTTTGTGATTTTTAAAATGATTTATTTTTAAGCACATTTTTTAATCTGATCATTTGAATGATTTATTTTTATTTTCACATGATTTTTGACAATTATTATTTAAATACAGTTTGTTTCTTTGATCTTTTCTTCTGAACACTGGATTAAATGAACATGGTGCACGATTTATTGCTGATGTGGAATGATCACACTTCAGAAACATCACAAGCTCATGTGGAATATTTGGTGTTTTTTCTGTAAGTGAACAGATAATAATAATAATAATAACTCAAGATTAAGTTATTATAGTTTTCTGACTTCAGGTCATGAATCACTGAGAAGGATGCAGTTAATGTTTGAAGGGGAAAAAGTCATGGACAGAAAAACTGATCCTTATAAATCCTCATGGAACCAAATCCTGTCTGAATCTGAGAAAATGTGATTAGATCATTTTTCACTTCTAATCATCATCACTGCCTAAAAATCCCTCGGAATATTTCTTGCAGATCCTGAAAATGAGTTATAATAAAGTGAAAGTGATCACAGGATACAGTCTGTCTGGTCTCACGCACCTCGTAAGGCTGCACCTGGACAACAACCACATCGAATTTATCCATCCTGATGCCTTCAGAGGGATGACATCACTCCGTCTGCTTCATCTCGAAGGGAACCGTCTGCAGAAGCTTCATCCTTCTACCTTTAGCACGTTCTCCTTGTTAAATCATTTCCCTGTGTCCACCATCAAACACCTGTACCTGGCGGACAATTATCTAACGTCCCTGCCGAGAGAAATGCTGAGGAACATGCCTCATCTGGAGAACCTTTTTCTGTATGGAAACCCCTGGACCTGCGACTGTAGGCTGGACTGGCTCCAGGATTGGACGACTCGCCATTCAGGTGAAGTGAAAAAAAGAGCAATTCTTATATTCCATATAAAAATATATATAATATATGAACTGCATCCAGCAAGTCTTTTTTGAAATGTATTTTCAGGTGTGATGAAATGCAAGAGGGATAAAGCGCATGCTAAAGTTCAGGTGTGTCCAGTGTGTTCCTCACCACAGCATCTGAGAGGAAAACAAATATCTCAACCCGGTGTGGATTTCCGATGCACTGGACCGGTTATTAGCAACTCTCCAGGAAAGGACATTTCTCATGAGGAACACCTCAGCGAGCTTCTTTCTCTGGAAGACTTCAAGCCACCGCTAGGAAACATCACGCTGAACCTGTCAGATGAACATGGAACGACTGCGGATTTGACCTGCCAGGTTGTACAGCCGAGGGAGTCTGCAGAAATCAGGTGGAATTACACTGAGAGTTCGCAGATCACTGCTAACATGACTCTCTCTGTGGACCTTGAATGTCCAGTGGACAGGGAGAAGTATACCAACTTATGGAGACTGCTTGCATACTACAGCGAGGTCATTCTGCACCTGCGCAGGGAGATCATGTTAAGTAAAGAGCCTGAACTGAGCTACAGATACAAACAGGACATCGAGAGAGACGCACACTATTACACAGGAGTCCGAGCGAATGTTCTCGCACATCCATCCTGGCTCATGCAGTCATTCATGAACATACAGCTGAACAGGCCCTACTCCACCTTCAAGACTGTGAAGCTTATTTTTACAACTCAGATGTCTTCCACCACAGATAGTGAGCAGGCAAGGTGGCAGAAGAGATCGTGGGTTATGATCAAACACAACAATGCCACCCAGACGACGTTTAGTTCAGTGGTGGGTGGTATGATCGAGATGGACTGCAAAGTAGTGAGTTCTGGACCTCCAAGCATTCACTGGATGTTACCGGATGGCTCGAAGGTCAGGGCATCCTCCAGTAGCACAAACAACCATCGGTCTGTTTTAAGTACGGGAAAACTTCTTATCAAAGCAGTGGATCATTCAAACTCCGGCGTATATTACTGTATTGCTGAAGTTCTGGGAGACGTAGATGTTCTTCCGTTTCGTTTATCAGTTGTTGAATCCTCCAGACCCCTCGCAGATGCAGAGGTGATGATTGCAAGTTTCGAGAAGTTTGCTGGGGAATCTGTTTATTTGCCTTGCAATACCACAGCATCACCAGATGCCGATGTGAACTGGATTTTTCCAGATGACAGTATAATGAGCGCCAACGCAAACTCTTCTAAAGGTTTTATCTTCTCCAATGGAACGCTCTTCATTCCTCGGTGCAGACCTGATGATAATGGAAATTACAAATGTGTGGCACTGAATCAGCATGGTGAGGACACCGTTTCTGCAAAGCTCACTGTTACGAGACGGCAAGGAACGCAGCCTCTCCGACGGTATCCCATGAGGCCTCTGTCTGCGGCTGGTGTCTCCACAAAGGTCAGCGCATTTTTAGAAGATACGGAGGAGTCATCAGGTGATGATACTGACCAAAAGAGAATGCTGTCAAATAGACGGTTTACGAATCAAAAGAGGGGACCACAGTGGAGGTCCCGAGTCTATCAAGAGCGGAATTTGCAGAGACATTTTCCAGGCCACAGGAAGCCAATTAAGAACGTTTTAAATGGACAACAAAGGAAAGAGGTTTTTGTGAACAGAAGAAAAATAAACAAATCGAAGAGCAAAATTGATCCACAGAGATGGGCTGATCTTTTGGCCAAAATCCGTGAGAAAACAGTTCAAAATACCCCAACACTGAGCTCTTACCCAGGTGTTACAGTAGAAAGGATTCAGACTGTAGGTTCAGAATCTCACAATAACATAGAGGGATCTTCTCCAGATGATGTAAACCTACTGAAGGAAGAGTCAAATGTCATTATCACGTCTGAAAATCATAATATCCTCACAGTCACATCTCCTTCACTGCTGCACCAAATAACTCCTCCTGAATCAAGCGTTAGATCAGATGAAGTGACAGTGAGACCTGCAAAATCCACAGCTGTACCTAATTATCTTATCACTGAGATAAATATCCTGGAGAGAAACCATTTAAATGCTTTAACTACCAGCGCTTCATATCGAGAAGAAAGACAACAAAACCATTTGGAAAATAGTCCAGCTGCTCCCAATTTCGATTTAAAGAACGAGCTAGGAATCTCACTGATGTCTACTGATCTCGACGAATCCTATCCAACAAGTGAAAAAGATGGTGCACAGTGGATTATAAACAGTACAGTAGAGACTACCAAAAACATTTCAGATAACGTTATAAAGCAGAGAGCTCCTTCTCGTCCATATACCAGAACCCCTTGGAACTCCAGGAGGCGGTTAGGAAACAGGGGACGAATCAACCGATTAAGACTTAGGCCATCTTCGCCCCTAATCACTAACAGATCACAGTTATTTACAACACCCAAGACCACTGGAACACCCAACCAATCAATCACTGCAACAACATCTGCCACATTAACAGCAGGAACATCTGCCTATTCCACTGCTGCATCCATTACTTCTTCCCAATACCTGAAATCCCTAAGAGACAACAATCGTAATGATCATTATCAAACAAACATCTTGCTGTTAGCAGACAAAATCAATCCACTTGACAACAATTTGGAGACAGGTGAATTTTCCACACTCCAGACTACCGAACCAAGTCAAAGTGTCCAATACGGATTACACCACGCACTCCAGGTTACACCAGCAGGAATGATTGTGATCACATCTCAGACAGCAAATAAAGACACAACCAAAGAGAGTTGGCAAAACATGCAGACATTCTCTAAAGAGCTCTGGATAAATTACCACGTTGCTTTTACGGCTCAGCCAGAAGCAGATTATGAAACTCTTGCAGCGACTCAAGGGGAGTTCATGACCAGACATTCAGCCCTAAAACCATCTCAGATGTCTGTCGCTGAGGATGACATGAGTCCTGACTCCAGTAGTCTGCACAACCTCAAGTCTACACAGCAATCTGTCAAACCTGTAACTGCCCCAGTCAAACCATTTCCACCCACAGTTACACTTCCACATGAAGGCACTTCTAAAGCCGGAGATTTTCTAAAGAATTCTTTCTCTGATTCTTCCGTGAATTTTAACCAAACTGGGTTTAAAACCACAACCCTTCAGCCTGTTCTGGAGAAATACGATTCTGTTTCTCCCATTAGGGCTCCAGGCCCAGAGGTGGGAGATGCAGAGTTGCTGTCGCCAAACACAAGCGAGACTTCTGGTATCATTTCAACAACATCTGTGTCAACAATGACACCACCAACCTCTAAATCCGATAGTCTAATAACAGCTAAACTTCTCACAACAGCAACAACAACGACCACAACACCCTCAATAACAACCACGGAGTCTGGATTTAATGCTCCAATTACAACCAATGGTTTAGAAAAAACTATATCTTTAAAGCACAGTATTCCGACGGCAGATAACAGAATTCCATTTCACTCAAAAAATCCTCCAACAAACCACATTCCTGATCTGAATCATGGAAGAACCTTTCTGCATAAGTTTCCCAATCAGAGACACCCATTTATCATCCAGACAACACCTTCAGATACGAATCCATCAGTGGACATCAGAGCAGTTGGAACAATAACATCAAGATCAACACCTATAACTTTTACAACCTTCACTCAGACCACAATTACAACTCCAACACCATCTGCAAAGTCTGTTAGCAGAATGCAGACAGGTGTACACACTCCTCACCAGCACACCGGCAGGAATGACTCTCTTCCTCAGCCACCATATGTTCCTGTACTGAGAGCAAAGCCCAGAATCACCAGCACTAATCTCACCACAGTCGCTGTGAATGCTGAAACAGATGTGCAGTTTCCGTGCAATTCTGTGGGGGAACCTAAACCTTTTCTTACCTGGACCAAAATCTCTACAGGTACAAATAAACACACATCACTAATAATTTCTTCAGCATTTTAATAAAGTATAAACAATGAATTAATTACTATCATTTAAATGACTTATTTTGGGTCTTTTGGTCCGTCTTCCAGAAGTAAACCAATTTTTTTAGTAACAGTATATTTCTTGCTGAGCCACAGCTGGACACAAGCCATGGAGACTTGCGTCTGCATAAAAAGCAGAAGCCATTAATATTCTCTACTGGCCCATGATGTCCAAAGAACATGTGTTCACCTTGTGTTTCTTCATAGTGACACAGAGAGAATCCCAGAACGACTCGTTTGGGACAGTTATTTAGTGTTACACATGCAGTGTTTTACAGAACCTGATTGCTTCAACAGATTACTTCCATATTGATGGACATGAGTTCTTCTTCTTTTTCTATTTCTGATTTTTAGGCGCTCTTATGTCAGCAAATACCAGGATCCAGCGATTTGAGGTCCAGCCCAATGGAACGTTGGTCATCCGCAATGTTCAGCTTCAGGATCATGGCCAGTATCTCTGCACTGCTCTGACTCAATATGGTACTGATAGGATGGTAGTTACCTTGATAGTTCTGACACAAATACCAAAAATCCTGCTCCCATTGCAACATGATATGATGGTGTACATGGGGGACCGAGTCAACCTCGAGTGTCAAGCACAAGGTCTTCCACGTCCGAAGATAAGCTGGGTGCTTCCGAACCAGACGGTGGTGCAAGCAGTTAGCAGTAGGGAGCAAAGGCTGATGCTGTTTAGCAATGGCACACTGCATATGAAGCAGACTAGCTATCTAGACACTGGAATCTATAAATGCATTGCCAGTAACGTGGCTGGAGCTGCAGCGATATCGATCCGCCTCCACGTCACTGCCCTTCCACCGATAATCCAGCAACGGCGACAGGAGAACCAAACCGTTTCTGAGGGTAAGACCCTGTACATCCACTGCAGTGCTAAAGGAGCCCCATATCCAGTAATCCGCTGGATCACCTTTGCTGGCATGCAAATCCGCCCTTCCCAGTACATCAATGGAAATCTCTTTGTATTTCCCAATGGGACGCTATACATCCGTAACCCTACAGAAAAAGACTCCGGTACCTACGAGTGCGTTGCTGTAAATGCCGTAGGTGTGGCTAAGAGGAGCGTGGATGTGAAAGTGAAGCGGATTTTCTCTACAGCTAAAATCACCTTTACATCACCTCTAAGTACTGATGTCAGTTATGGCAGCTATCTGAAGTTAGACTGCAATGCTTCAGGAAGCCCTGAACCCAAAATCGTGTGGAAAACACCAGCCAAAAAACTCGTAGATGCACATTTCAGGTACGTCATTGAGATGAGCGTGTGACCATAAATTCATGTTTACAGGTGACAAAATGACAGACACGCATTTATGTTCTGTTTGTGCAATAAGCAAAAGTAAGACTTTCTCAAGTTTGTGCAAATTAGGTATTACTACTGTTAGTGGGCGTGTCGAGGGACGTTACTAAGATAAATAAAGCTTCAGAAGCTTTGCTATTTTCCAAAATGTTATCGTTTATTTAATTTGTGTTTATTCAGGTAAATATTGCTGTAGAATGTTGTTTTAGAGGGAAATTTGTTGTTGATTTGTTGTTGATCGGTTTAAATGAACTCTTGCAAACTAGTGGCACTACACCTACAGTGAAGAACCAGGTTCTGCTCATTTTTGGTGGATGTTTCAAGTGCACAGAGATCGTCGTTTAATCCAGTGATATTTACCTTGGGTCAGTGCAGTGTCATCGATGTAAATGACAGAAGTTGTAGAAGATTTTGCACACAGATTAAAGAGTTGCAATTACAGGTTCCCGATGTGATGAGCAGATTTTGGAGCTCAGTGCACCATCTGTTACAGATTACAGAGAAAACGCCTCCATCTTTGCTCTAGACAGCTGACTAAGTAGTCTAGTCCAAGCTCATAATTCCTGGAGTTATGTTCAGATTTGAACAGAGTGCACGAGTTCGTCCAGGTTTCAGTGAAGGGATTCGAAAGAAGATTTAATGTGCATCAGTTGAACAACAAAACTCATCAATAAATTCAACAATCCATAAATTGCGCATCAGATGTTTCCTTAAACAGAACCTCACACACTTGTTAGCTCGCTAGCTTCACAGAGAGACCGAGGCAAAGATAACATCAGTTATATAAGTCTGAAAGATAAACGATAAGCCACATTTAATCTTTGACACTGCCCCTGAAACATGGTTGGGATTCTCCAGACTTCTCTACTCATTTATGTGCTACTGTGTTCGGAGCGTTATTTAGTGAGCTTGAGGTGACGGGTCCTAAAGATACACTATTGATAAGTTTTGTTTTTAGTATATTATTCTTGTTCTTTGGATTCTAACACAAACTAGCACTTGAATATAAACAGTAGAGCTGTGAAGTCTGTTTTCGGTCTGTCAGCAGCTGAGCGTATCGTTCACACGTTTGGCCAGGAAGCAGGAAGTGAGTGATTTTGGATTTAGGTCAGTGGGAAATTAACATCTGCGTATTTTCACATTATATGATATGATGTACATTACAAATCGAGATTACAATCTGAAGTATGTAGATCAGCAAATAAAACTGGCATACGTAAAATATATATATATATATATATTCTTTCTATTAACAAATCTGCATCTAACTGACCTCAACATGTCTGGCAAAAGGTCTGATCTTTTGTTTTTCTAAGTGAGGCAAAAACGATGTCTAATTAACCCATGAAGAACTGTTCAGAAATCAAGCAGAAGAGAGTCTTACTGAGGTATGCTAGTTGTTAAAGCTTGACGTGGGCTTGACTTCAGGGTGTGCTGCGCTGACTGATGGCCGGTGCTGGTCTTTTCTCAAAGACCAATGTTTCATCTGTGGTTTTGTTAAAGCCCATGTGATTTTAGGTTGGAGGACAGAAGAAACTTAGAGAATAAAATCTCATGCTGTTTTGAAGTAGTAGTAGTAAACATTTACATGACAACAACTCTAAAGTGGTATCAAAGGGTTTCGAGTTACAAGTTTACTTTATTTATCTACGTTTCCACATGATCATCTACAAAATAGTCCCCTTGCACAGCAATACCCAGTGTTCTTCTGGAATGTGTCCTGGAAATCCTTGCAGTGTCGCCATATGTCAAACATCTCTTCAGCAGATTTGCTTAGTTTCACGCAGAATGTCACATTTGCTCTTTCCCCTAACCTGCTGTCCGTGATAAAATTGCAGACGTTACACCATTAGCCTCCAAACTTCATGAGATCACTTCATAGTCACACTTTTATTCACACCATTACTCACTAATCATTATTACACTTTAAAATAATCTGATGTTTCCTTTCTTTCTTCTTTCCAGCTTCGATCAGAGAATTAAAGTCTTCAGTAATGGCAGTCTCATTATTAAATCAGTAACAGAAAAGGACCATGGAGACTACCTCTGTCTGGCCAGAAATAAAGACGGAAATGATTTTGTTCTCCTGAAAGTGAATGTCCGAATGAAAGCCGCCAAAATCGAGCAGAAAGAGTTAAATAATCACAAAATTCTTTACGGTGGAGATCTGAAGGTGGACTGTGTGGCATCAGGTCTCCCCAACCCTGAGATCAAATGGAGTCTTCCAGACGGCACCATGGTTAACAGTGTCATTCAGTCCGATGGCAGCGGAGGGCGCACGAGGAGGTACGTCGTGTTTGACAACGGAACCCTGTATTTCAATGATGTGGGTATGAAGGAGGAAGGAGATTATACATGCTATGCTGAGAATCAGATTGGCAAAGATGAAATGAAGATCCGTATTAGAGTTGTGGCTGCTGCACCGACTATACACAACAGCACTTTTGAGGTGATCAGAGTGCCCCATGGGGAAACGGTATCACTTACTTGTCAGGCAAAAGGACAACCTTCACCAACAATAACATGGTTTTCCCCAAACAACCACATCGTAACTCTACTAGCATCAAATAAATACCGTCTTATTACAGATGGGAGTCTTGAAATCCACAATGTCCACCGTTTGGACAGTGGAAACTACACATGCTTTGCTAAAAATACAGCCGGTTTGGACAAGAAGGTGGTTAACGTGCACGTTGTTACTTCAGTGCCCATCATTAATGGAGCAAAACTTCCCATGATGAGAGCAGAAGAGACCGCTGAGAAGGACCAGCGAGTTCTCCTGCACTGCAAAGCTGAAGGAACACCGTATCCCCAAGTCATGTGGATAATGCCTAAGAATGTTGTGCTTCCAGCTCCCTACTACAGCGACAGGGTCGTGGTCCATCGCAATGGTACTCTTGATATCCGCAACTTGCAAAAGAGTGACTCTGCTCAGCTGCTCTGTGTAGCTCGCAATGAGGCAGGTGAGGCCAGACTGCAGGTACAGCTTCATGTTACAGAGCAGGATGAGAAACCAAAGCTCAAAAGCATAGCCTCAGAGACAGTCCAAATCACCAGCGGAGTTTCTGTGATCCTTAACTGCTCCATGGAGGGAAAGCCCCATCCTGAAATCACTTGGTTCCTTCCCAATGGAACAATCCTATCAAGCGGAACTAGCAATTTCCATTTCGAACATCTCCCTGATGGCGCTTTGGTCATTAGAGAGCCTTCTAAATCAGAGGCAGGGATTTACCGCTGTGTTGGACGTAACCGTGCAGGTTCAGTTGAGAGGACAGTGACTCTGGAGTCCAACCAGAAACCCATCATCCAAAGCAAGTACAGCTCATTGGTCAGCATTATCAATGGTGAGAACCTTCAGCTGAACTGTCTGTCAAGCGGAAACCCAAATCCCAAGCTTACCTGGACTCTACCAAATGGAGAAATCCTCGCTAGGCCGTGGAGAACGGGAAGATATGTCATTTTTAACAATGGCACCTTAACAGTCCAGCAGGCTTCAGTCTACGATAGGGGAACATACCGCTGTAATTCTGCCAACGAGCACGGAGTCTCGTCCATGACCGTTGCGGTGATCGTGATCGCATATCCACCGCGCATTACCTCCGGACCTTCTGCAGTCACTTATGGTAGACCAGGACATGCGATCAAGCTTGACTGTTTGGCCATCGGAATCCCAAAGCCAGAGATAGTTTGGGAAATGCCTGAGAAAACCCAGCTCAAGTCAGGCCCCCATATACGACTTTACGGCAACAGGTACATTCACCCACAGGGTTCTCTGGTCATCCAGAACCCATCAAGCAGAGACAACGGCTTCTATAAATGCACGGCCAAAAACGTGATTGGCAGTGACATCAGAGAGACCTACGTTTATGTGTTTTAATAAAAAAATATGAAAGGCATATCTACACGCCTTGAAGAACTGCAGTGCAGAGAATACTGTTAATTTTAATTTACTGTTAAATACTATTCTGTAAATACAGCATTAAAGCTAATCATATGGATGGATATGATACAGAAACTGCTGCTTTCTGGATGCTTTGAGGAACCTAATGGTGTTTGGTTTAGATTTTAATAGTGGGCTCCAGGGACTTGGTGATACGGTCTGCAGTTCTCTCTCTCTCTGCTGCGGTGGTGGAAAATTGCAGTTCTTAAATTAATATTAAGTCTTTTTATAATAATAACAAAACTATTTTGAGAATTTTTTATTAAAGAAAAAAGTTTGAAGTAAAAAGTAACCCCCACCTTGTTTTTATTATTTTTATTATACACTCAAATGTGTTATCAGGGAGTTTATAAAACAACAGCATTCTAATATAACTACACTATATTTTATTTTTTAGGACCAGGATTTTTTTTTTTTTTGCTTTTGCTTCATTTTTTAGCTTTAGCAACACTTACAATCTCTGTTTAACTTATTGCATTTTAAAGACTGATGAATTTCATGTTAAAGCTATTGAATATATTCTTCTGCACGTTGCATCGACATTTCAAATAAAATGACACAATTTCAATGAATTAATCAATTACAAAAGATGTGCAAGAAATAATCAGTGTCTTGTCTTCTGTTGATTGAGTTTATAGTCATCAGTTTATTTAAACAGTTACAGTCTACAGAACCTGTAGGTTCTCTTCTATATTTTTTCATGATGATGATTATGATGATGATGATGATGTGACATTCATGAAAATAAATGTTTGTGTAAAATTGGCTTCTTTGTGGCTTAAAGAACAAATTAAAGATTGATTTATGGGAAGCAAGAAAAAATAATAACAGCCTCAAACAGGTGTGTAAAGCCATTCTACAAATCCTGTAACATCTGGATTTTGATGTGTGTAAGTCTAGGTGACGAACACCACGTATGAAATTAGCACAAACAGCTGTCCTGCTGATGCTGTGTTTTTGGCAGTAATTTTTGTACTTATGAAACAGTGAATGGAATAAAAAAAAAGCTACTAATCAATATTCTGGGATCATATTGCTGACTCAGATCTTCAAATCGGATTTTAGCAAAATGAACAAATCCATGTCCGAGTTATTTTATGCATTTGACCAGAAAAACTTTGAAAATTTCCATTCCAAATTCCTGCAAAACGTCTATTAACACAAACTTTTGATCATAATCTGAAGAAGGAAAAGTAATAATGCATCCGAGGATCAATTCTCCTTTGACGTCGGTTTATTCGGTCTTCAGCTCGTTCGTTTCTGTTTCCTGGACAGGAAACACTGTGTTTTTCACCTGTTACTTATGAAGAGTGAACACAACATGAACGAATCCCCGCTGTGACGACGTATCGGTCGTGAGTCATGTGAAAGACCGACCCGTCAGTACCAGAACCCCAAAGTGAGAAAGATCGCTGTTTAACATCACCACATCACCACATCACCATTTTCACCATCAATTTAATTTAACTTCTCGTTGCATATTTTTTGTTTGTTGAAAAGTCTTTCATTCGACTGGCACAAATCTGAAATCATTAAATTGTAGTTCAATACCTCAGGATTAAACTGTTTCCTGTTCTCATTGCCCACAGTGTGCTAAGGCTAGCTTTGCCCAGGTGTCTGACTTAGCATCAATTAATATCAATAATTCTATTAAACTGTACAGCCTGTTACCTTTTCCCCTGAGAATACTGCATTTACCTTTTGTGTATTTACAGTTTTCTTTGTGTTGATTTTCAGACTTGTTTTCCTGTGTTTCCTGTTTAATCTGAATACAGTTCTGAATAATCGTTTGCCCAAATAAACCACCTGATGATTTTAAATCAAACTGTAGATCTTTATTTTAATGTTGAGATGAATGTGAATGCTGACTGCACCCCCCAGGTCTTCTAACCTCACCTACACCAGGGGTTTTGGTGAGATACAAAGTTTGTGTGATTATCAGAAACAGAACATTTATATTTATATGTATTCATGGGGCACTTGTTATTTGTTTGAAAACGGCCTTTTTATCTAAAAACACTTCACGTCCACACTTTTGTTTTCAATTGTTTCTCAAAAGTCGCTCATCCACACTGAAAGGTCTGGAAATGCTCACGTCTCTGTACAAGACGCTTCAACCTGCTTCTAAATCAATGACTAAAAATACCTCGTCATTTAAAATGTCCACAGTGCACCAGGAAATGATAGCGGATTGAAAAAGCAGCAGATAAAAAAAACATGTTGATGTGCTGAAAACGGCGCGGTGAGAAGAGAAAATATTGATGATGTCACCAGATAAATTATGACTAAAGTAACGAGAAAATGTAAGAAGTAGAAATTACAGATATTTGTGTAAAAATGAAATGAGGGAAAGCTGATACCAGAAAAATCTACTGAGGTACAATAACAAAGTGTTTATACTTCATTATCGCTCTTCTGGTGTGGACATGACCTGAGTCTCCAGTAGAGCAGTAAATGGAACAGAATGAAGCTTAACGTTTTGAAGAACATCCTGAAAGTGTGCATCAGGAAACACCTCACAGACAGAGAAAAGTGATGGCAACAGAATGTCTGTATATTGTAGCTACACGAAGCGCTAAACATTCATTATAGTTTAATTTCATCCTCTTTCACTTCAGACGTGGACAAAAAAAACGTAAAAAATGTTCCAGTCATTTGGATCTTAACGCTGATCAGTGGCTGTGGAACCATATGGACGGTGTTAGCTAACACATGCTACCGCTAATCAGTGTTTCCTGGTGTGCAGCTAAACATCAAAGAGCGTTGGGGAAATGTTCTCCACACACACTTTCAATCAAATAATGACCACTGTTCAGGGTCTTCAGGCACCGCGAGTCTCAGGCGTCTTTATAAGCAGCATATTTATGATAAAAAAGTGGAAACGGCTGCACTGGGGGTGGAGACACAGATACCCATGATTGGCTTGGGGAAAGAAAATGGCACATATTTATTCTTCCTGTGGCACCACCATCTCCATCTTAGTATCTCCAGACTTTTTAAAGAGGCCACATAGAAGCCCTGAGAAAGAGATTATCCAATCTTCAGACATCAAGACTTCCATCAGATCAGTGACGTGGCCCAGGTCAGAAGCAGCTCATACACACTGTGGTGTAACACACACACGGCAGATGCTCAATAAACCTTCAACTCTCATAAAATGTAGATGGTGCCCCAGAGTTCAGGTCGTATTTGGCTACTCCACGTTCTGGATGATTTACCCACCAGGTACGAGAGCTTGGGCTTTTGAGCAGAACAAGTTCAGAGTGTTTGAGGAGCATAAACAGTAAATGAATCAGCAGTAAGTTCTGGAGATGATCGGTTCTCTAGAACGAGCTTTTCTGCAGGAGGACAGTGTTTGCATTTCAGTGAAACGTGACTCCAAAACACTGATGAAGGACAACAATAACAGATTTATGTGTAATTTCTCACCCTGATGTACAGTCCAGCTGAATCCTGAACATGTTCATGTTGACTGTAATAAAATACGGAAGCAGAAACTGCACGTACGCGACTTTTCTTGTGGCTAAAGTCACGTGTGTGTTTGTGATTATGAGCAAAAGGTGGAGATTTTTCAGGTTTCAGCCTGTTGTCCAAAACCTGGTTCTGCTCAGGAGTTAATCATTAAACCGTCAATCAGGGGTTTAAAAAACAGATTCTTCTCATTCGACACACACACACACACACACACACACACACACACACACACACACACACACGCTGTATTTTAATGGTTTCCACAGGCAGTCGAAGCTGTTAAATCTGAGAGGTCACTTTTCCTGCAGATGAAAAGCTTTTGCACCTTTATGATGATAATGGGTTCCATTTCCTGGGTTTAGAACCTGTGCTATGAAGAAACGCTGCAGGATTATTAGCCTGCACTTTGCTAATTATTGCTATCAGTAGTTGGTGTTTATAAATTGCGTTAAAATTGTTCACTCGCTGTTTATTACACTTTCGCAGTAATTTAGTCAACATTTTAGTCCAATTTCTTTATTTCGAATAAATAATAGTAGTAGATTAAGATTTTTTTTACATGTAAAATAAACTTTTATTGTTTGCTAAATTGTTTTAAATGTAACATCTATAACGACGGCGTTAAGCTCCGCCCACTTCACAATTAGGGTTTTTACAGAAAAAAGAAAATTGTTGCATGAGTTCTTTTTAATGTGTGATGTTTCTGGTGGTTACTGTTAAACCCTGTATACATCCTCACACCAGGAGCTCCTCACTGGGGCCCCAAACGATCCACATTTATCTGGAAAATCACCAGGTTGAGATAAAAGAACAGACCAAAATATTACTGTAATGAGATGGAGGAAGGAGCGAGGTCTCGTGTTTCTCCCGTCAGCGAGTCGATGGATGAGACGAGGTTCTGAGATCAGAATGTTTATTTTATTTGCACTATTCATTCATCAATTTAATTCGTATTGAATGTATTCTGTTAGTATTAATGAATCCACTGGAAGAGTGAAACAGCGCCTCACTGTGGACTTTAGCGGTACACATTATTCTTTTACACCTGAAGGACACTGGTGTTTTCATCCTCAGTATAAAGCAGAATCCAGGCACTGAGAAATAAAGGAATAAATTGACAGATGTTAGTCTTCACTCCGATTTTTTTAAACAGACCCTGAGGTTGTTCTTCTCAGAAGCTCTGACACTGGAGACTCATTCCATATCCGTTCTGTACATTTCTAATCACCCTCGGGTATGTAGGACATCAGCAATACCTCCTGTGAATGATGCGTTACTATAGAAATCAGAATGTGGTTCAGCAGAACACATTGGACAGAAAACGAATCATCTGTTAAATCAGAACCAAATTCTGGAGTGAGTGAATTGAGGGAGGATGAAGGAGGACTCGAAACACGGCCTCGCACGATTTTTACACACATCTTCAACACACACGGTTTTGAAGGACATCATGACCTTTTTTATTCTACAGGGTTTATGATTAGGGTGACACTAAAAAGTCTCTGCGCAGCTGCAGAAGGGGAAAACGCCGCAGCACGGCTGTAACCACGGCCTCCACAGTGTGTTCCTCCAGGACAGCTGGTTCTCGGGGAGCGTCAGGGTGCGGCCGTGTTCCTGCACCGCCTCACGTACACGCTGCAGGATCTCGCCGTGACGCTCCTCCGTCTCCGCGGTCAAGGGCACCGACTCCGAAGGGTCAGAGGTCAAATCGAAGATGAGTGGCGGGTGGTGGTGTGTGATGGTGTCGCCGTGGCACAGGCAGGGTCCGGTTCCATCACAATTAGCAGTGAAGAAGTGAACTTTAAAAACGGAGTTGCCTGAAGAGAGGACAAGGAGAAAAACAACCGTTAGTGTGTGTGTGTGTGTGTGTGTGTGTGTGTGTGTGTGTGTGTGTGTGTGTGTGTGTGTGTGTGGACTCACTGTCAGGAGGATGCCAGCGAACAGCACTTAAATAAACCCCACAGTAGTGCAACATGAACTCATGCTTGGAACGAGTCGTTTTTCCCTCCAAAAGCGGCAGCAGGTCATGACCATCCAGAATTCTGAAACACACACACACACACACACACACACACACACACACACACACACACAGTAATTATGTGCAATTCATTAATTTCTCACTAGATGATATTTAAACCTCTGCATTGTAGAGCAGGAGACTGGAATGTGGTCTGAAGTTCTCAGCAGGAACATGCAGATCAGATCGATAGTCACTCCTTTATTTTTTGTCACTCGTTTATTTTTTGTGTCACTCGTTTACTGGCCTGTCGTTCGGCAGCTGTGCTCCTGCCAGATTCACCACGGTCGGGAAAATGTCCATTAAACTTGTCGGCTCGTTAACGGTCTTTCCTGCAGGGAGACGATTTGTCCAGCGGAATATTCCCGGAACTCGGATCGCTCCTTCCCAGGCAGCCATGTTTTTCCCACCTGCGCAGAACAGATCAAAACCCTGAGTAAGTGGAATTAATGCTGGAATTAAAGTACTGTGTGTTTTTATGTTTCCACACGATCGCCTTTAAAATAGTCGTTTGTACAGTAAAACAGCGCCCCCTGTGTTCTGGAACGTGTACTGGAAGTCTTCTTTTTAAGCAGGTCAAGTTCCTTCTGAGATTCACTCCAGACCTCCACAACGGTGTCAAAACTGCGAGCCGGATCTTCATCTTCAGGAAAAGGGAGGAGTGTGAATCTGTGGGTGTGGGTGTGAGATGGTGTGGATCGTTCTTTGGCGATCGTTGAAGGTCTTTCTGATCTCGCGTCGTCTTCCAGCGACGCTCTTTCGCTCTTAAACCGCACGTGCAGCTCAAAACACCAAACGTCCCTGTGGCAGATTCGCTCAGGTTTACACACAATTTCACACAAGAACCAGCAGCGTCGACCAGCAGCTCACTGAGGAACTGAGGAACGTTTGCAGAAGAAATGTTTCTGCTACTGTGATAAACCAATGGTGTTATAATGAATGAGTTCCTCTCTGAACTCCACCCTCATTCTGTGAACTTCACCCTTTATGGAGTTCTGCAGGTGTAACGAGTGTTTTGACTGGTGATTAGATATCTAGTGGAGATGTGTGTTCTGGAAAATAAACCTTTGCATTTCACCTCGATAAATTCCATTCCAGCCTCCAATGTGGCCTTGTGAGTCCGAAACCCAGATGTCTCCTCCGTGATCAGACGTGAAGTACATCAGAGTCTTTTCAGAAAGATTCAGCTTCTCGACAACACTCACCATTCTACCTGCAGGAGGAGAAATCCTGTCATCTGAAACATCTCATAGCAAAATAACATGCACCAGAATGACCAGGTGCAGACTCCACCCACCGATCATCCAGTCCACCTCCTCCACCATGTCACCATAAAGACCGTGTTTGCTTTTTCCTGCAAACTGTTCGGAGATGAGGAGCGGCGTGTGGACGTGAGGTAGAGACAGGAACAGCAGGAAGGGTCTGTTCTGGTTCCTGCACAAACAGATAAAAGTGGTCAGGATGAGAGCAGTGTAACTGGAATAATAAAACAGAACTTGTCTGGAGGACCTTCTGCACATTGCTGTGTGATGAGTGATGGTCCCTCATGAACGATTCGTCCATGTTTAATGAGTCTTTAATGGGACTCAGAAGAACAAAGAGTGATTTCTTCATTTTCTACTGGACGTACATGAGCAAACCATCACAAGATCTCCACAGGTTATGGACAGGAAACCGAATAGTAGTTCATCTCATGAATCCTCTGGTCTGAGACGTTCATTTTCAAAGAATCGAGTCACTAAAGAGGTATAAATACTTCAAAAATGATCAAAA
The DNA here is from genome assembly GCA_024362625.1 of Silurus asotus. Taxonomy (NCBI): domain Eukaryota; kingdom Metazoa; phylum Chordata; class Actinopteri; order Siluriformes; family Siluridae; genus Silurus; species Silurus asotus. Next base: position 15,538,823 of record MU545793.1, on the reverse strand, counting down.
GTATAAAATATGTAAGAGCGTAGATCTCACCTCTCCACAAACTGCTCCGCCTCTGTCATCATCTTCTCGCTCAGCGTGTCCAGGTTCACCGGTTGTTCCACTACATCCTGGTTCCTCATGATGATGCAATTCCAGGTTCGTAGAAACGCAAAAGGAATGTACCAAGTCAAAAAACCAAGAGCGTAAACAACGACTAAGCAGACGAGCGTCCTGGAGCTGAATTCCAGAAGTCCTGTGATTTTAGCGGTGATTAGCGTCAGCAGCGCCACTGCTATTAGCATCGAAATGTTCCACAGCAGCTCCTGAAGGTCGTTTAGCACGAAGGAGCCGTTTCCAGGTTTGCAGTCTTCGAACAGTGTGAAGGGAAGACCGTAGAAGAAGTCGAACCCGTGGCTGTTGGGATGATGGCAGTGATCATTCCTGCTCTTACAGCTCACACCCAAGTGCCACTTTCCTGAGAGAGTGAAGGAGATGTGATTAACTGCTAAACCCCTCGATAACAACCAAGAACCCAAGACCATGTAAAAGTGCTGACCAGCTGAAGGTAACAGGAACATCTATAGACCTACAGCCTGGAGGAACCAGTCTGATCTTTCTCATGATCAAGGGGTTTCCACTCTCTGCTCTACAGTCTAGCGTGAGATTGAGACAAGATTCCTCCATGGTGCCTTCAGCTTTACACCAGGATAAAGTGCTGGAAGTGAAAAACATGTGGTCTGGAAGATGAAGTAATCCACCACCAGGGCTGTAGGATCTAGCTCTAGGTGTGGGTGATTTTAGCAGATCCCACATTTTTCATCTGTTGAGTTCCTTCTACATTTGCGAGCTACTTCCTGGCTAACATTCTTTAGCTAAGCATTTAGCATAGCTAGCATAGAATTCATTTAACAGGCTTCATTACTAGTATAATCAAACTGCTGGATCTTCTGAAGCTCTGCATGAGGTTTATTTTAAAAATCCTCAGTATTTGTAAAACTTAGCAGGTTTAGCAGTTTCTACTGGGCTAGCAGGTGAAGTTCTACTTCCAGTAGATACAAGAACTTTTACACACCAAACACACTGAAGAACCAGCAGATTATTCAGAAGCATCTCTTACCCACAATCCCTGTAGTGTAGCCCTGCTTTTGAAGGACTTTGGCAAACGTGGTTTCGTTTGGAGGAAGTCCTCCTGAAGCGCCGAGGAACAGGATCACCTGCACTCTTCCAGTACTTCCAAAACCTTATTATGGAGAAAGTTCACACCACCTTCATCAATACATTTACATTCATAAGAACCATCCTGATTGTTTCATACACACTTCAGATCATGAAGTTTATCTGGATGAAGGTAATGCAGAAGTAAAGAACGTTTTATTGTTATTTATTGTTCGTTGTTCTGAAGAACAAACTGTGCTCAAGTTCTAATACCTCGATAAGGAGAACCAGATGTTCATGAGGCTGAGGCCGAAAAAATCATCCTTTAAAAGACACACTTCCTGAAGCTCAGAGATTCTCACTCCTTAAATAATTCACATAACTGCTAACTGAAGATTACTGGAGAATGAGAGGGAGATTGTGGAGACGGTGATTTCTCTTCTCCAGAGCAGTGAGCAACCTAAAAAACATCTGTATATTTCACAAAACTTTGTCTGTAAACTGCTTAAAAGCTGAAGGAACATCATCTAACAGTGGTGGCACCTCCTGAGCACCTCCTGAGCCCCTCCTGAGCACCTGCTGTTCCTGTGATGGACATGTTTTTGAGGTTGTGTCATTTGTCTAACTTTCTCACTGGCTTTTTATCTCAAGGCTGATAAGCTCTTGGAGTGTGTGGTGATGCCTTTTGGTTTGTGAAGACCATCAGCAGACACTTGAATAGGCTCCTGTTCAGAAAGAAGATTTTGGTGCAGTTATGATGTGGTGATCTCCAAGGAATCTTGGAACAATCAGGCCGAAAAAAAAAAAAACATCAAGACAACAAGAAGGTTTAAAAAAACCTGCGCTGGAATGCTGGGAAGGTTCTGGAGATGATGGGATGAGATCGAAAGTTTATACACGGTTTCTCCTCCTCACAGATCTCACAAATAGTTTCAGCATCCAACAAAAACATCTGCAAAGAGAGGTACCTGGCGAATTCCCAGCATCAGAAGGACGAGGACACTGAGCAGGGAGGAAGATCTGATTAATCCTATAAACAAGCCTGTGTGTTGGAGAGAAGACTGGAAGCAGTGCAGATGTAGGAGGTGACTGGAGAAATTCACATTCCTGTTGTTGAAAGAAGATGCACGAGGTCATAGTTCAAAAGGTTTGGAAACTAGTTTGGTAACATGCCAACAGATGGCAGCAAGACTGCACGCACAGTCACAGGGAGCACCGACCTTCATAAGACGTCGTGTAGATCAGGAGCAGTGCAGCTGGTGCTGCTGCCATGATGTTTCTTGCTGGAATCTCACCCTACTCGCCAGATATGCAGACTTCACCCTCTTCCTGAAGATGATGATCCAGCTTTTAACACCGTTGAGGAGATCTGGCATCAGGAGTGACACGTGAGCATCACAGTTATGAGGTCACACCTGCTGTTCCTGCTCTACCACATCGCTTAAGTCTCTCACCAGAGGCTCACTAATAAAAGTCACTGTTTCCTGGTGGTATTGAAGGGAATACAGATGTTCTGCATTATATTTATGATCTAAAATGACGTGAGGAAGGTGAGGAGCTCCACGGTTAAACAATCCACAGCATTCCTATAGATTTCATTTCCAAACATCACTCAGTGCTCGCTAATTTGAGCTGTAAGGTGCCAAAACTTCTGCACTCGACTTCAGACAAACTGAAACCCCACGTATTGCACACACACACACACACACGTGAAGAGTGAACTCTATGCAGGTACAGTACACACCTGACCGCAGAGGGTAGCGTCCGGTCATGAAGGCCGCTCGGCTCGGGGTACACAGCGGAGCGGCAGAGACGTGCTGAGTCAGCATCACGCCCTCCCTCGCCATCCTGTCCACGTTCGGGGTTCTGACCACAAACACGGCGTCAAACATCTGAACGAGTCCTTCAGTCACTCCGGAAATTACCTGCAGAAAACATCTAGTCACCTGATCGTATCGTTCCCATAGCAACCGACGTCCCCGATCCCCAGGTCGTCAACCATCATGAGTATGAAGTTGGGTTTGGAAGTGGCGTCTCTGGCGTGTGAAACACTCAGGACCAACAATACGAGCGAAAACCTGCAACACATCAACAAACATCAAATAAACAATAACGTGTTTACTAATAACCAGGAGAAAGCAATTAATCAATAAGTATATTTAACTCACTAACTATTTAAAGAATGATCCTGGGAAAACAGAGTTAAGGGCCGTGCTCAAGGGCCCCAATGGTGGCAGCTTGGTGCTACTGGGACTTAAACCCACAACCTTCTGACCAGTAACTCACAGTTATAACCACCGACATACCACTTCCTGTAACTAGTCGTCTCTGAATGAGATCAAAATTACAGAAATATCATACAAATACTACAATAACACACACACACACACACACACACACACACACACACACACACACACACACACACACACTCAGGTACTACCTCAGGGTCTTCAGAGCCATCATCATCATCATCAGAGGAAGAGAAGTAGGAGGAGGAGCCTGGTTCTTCTACAGTACTGAAGAACACGGTGTGGTCCTGAACATCACAGCAGGATGGAGTGAGCGATCAGACTGGAAAAGATCAAGTTCCTGAGAAGGTTCCTCTAACAACACTGCAATAAAATATTACCCAGCATGCTCCAACACTTAAGTCTGGTGAACGTGAGTGGGATCAAAGAGCACTAATATATAACGCAGAAACAAAGCAGGTATAAAGTACATGCTTAAAAGTTTGTGCACCCTTGATATCTGATGGAAAGCTTTCTCAGAAGAGTGAAGCTTATTAACACAGGTTACATCTGGAATGAACAAGAACATGTAGGATCGGACCTTGACCTCAGAATTGCTCATGTGTGTGTGTGTGTGTGTGTGTGTGTGTGTGTGTGTGTGTGTGTGTTTGTGTTGTTGTTTCTCAAGAAGAATTCCTGCCAGATCTATACTGACCCTGGACCAGGAGAAAACACTGAAGATAAATGAATGAATGAATGAATGAATGAATTATCACTCTTTTTAGTGCAACACAACTTTATTCATTATTAACTTTATTCATATATTTTATTTTATAATAATAGTCGACGTTTCAGGTTCACGTTTCACTGCATGTTTTATTCTGCATATTTGTGATAAATAATTTAAAATGAATGAATGTGTAATATTTGTAAATGCAGTAAAAACACCAGCATTGAAACAGTCAACATTTTACACTTTAATTTATAAATATCTTCTGTTTTCCTGCTTTTATAAACTGTGCATTAATTCACTTTCACCAGAATGCACAATTCTATAACACTAATATAACAATTACACAACAGATAACAATATCTACACAATTCCTACAGTAATGAAGTGTTAGAGAGAATAAAGAGCAGTTCCTCACCCTCTCTGCTGGATCTGAGACTGGAACAGGAACTTCACACATAGTTCAGGATCAGAAGAAGAACCTCTCTGTGTTTACTCTCTCAGGCCGAATCCCAAACCGCTCCTGTGTCTCCAGCGAGTGCACTACATACAACACAGATCTCAGTGATGGCGCCCCCTAGGGAGTGCACGAAGCTAGAGCACGAGCGGTGTTTAGGACATAAACAAGTATTAGTTCCTTCCTGCGTTTTAAAGCCGCGTATCTGTAACACAAATCACAGGAAAAGCAGGAATATTAATAATCAGATTTATGAGAATGAAAGTGTGTGAGGACTGTGATGTGTGAGGACTGTGATCTCTGAACACCAGTCTGATCAGATGGAAGGCTCTGGTTTCAGAGGCATTCTGCTGGACCTGGCTGGTGTTGGGACCAGGTACATCAGCACACTTTCAGAGGTCTTGTGGAGTCCAGGCCTCACTGGAGCTGCTCTGGTATAATAAGGGGATCTACACATGATCACTGTTCGTTGGTGTTTAACATAAAAGGTGTCACATGTCATATTTATTCATGGAAGTCTTGTAGAACCTGGAAGGAGGAAGGATCTCTCTCACACACACACACACACACACACACACACACACACACACACACACACACACACACACAAAAATACTGCCCAGGAGGGAAGTCATGTACAATCAAGTTACAAATAAACAATAAATAAATAAATAAATAAATAAATAAATTAGGGCTGTCAATTGATATAAAATATTGAATCATCGCGATTTATCACATGATTGTCAGGAGTTAACTCACGATTAATCACATTTTTATCTGTTTTAAATGTTAATTAATATGTTTAATTAATAAAATCGATACATTAATCGTTTTTTGTTTTTTTTTATCAGCAGTTCCTGTGTGTCACGTGGCACACAACGCGATCCAAATCTGATTGGTCAGCGGTATATGTGTGTCACGTGGCACACAGCGCGCTCTGATTCTGATTGGTCAGCGGTATATGTGTGTCACGTGGCACACAGCGCGCTCTGATTCTGGTGGGTCATTGGTATTTGTGTGTCACGTGGCACCCAGCGCGCTCTGATTCTGATTGGTCAGTGTTGTCCGGGGGGGGGCGTGGCTGTAGCAGTCATGGCGATTTTCTCCTACATCATGTCTGTTTTGAGACTTTACGCGGTCGGCATGAAGCTTCTACTTTATCAGCTCATTCACAGACCTTTTATTTCTCCAGGTTAGAGTTTAAACTCGTTCATATAAAAAATACAATAAACTTACAGCAGAATTACACTGATTACTTTCACGTGCAGGGACACGAGACTTCATCCCAAATTTCATCTAACTAAACATCTAGTGCCCTTTATTATTATTATTATTATTATTATTATTATTATTATTATTATTAGTGTAATAATACCTCCATACTGATCATACCTGTTCTTATTGATTTACTCTTATTATTATTATTTATTACAGTTTTGCCAGATCAGCATGGAAAGGTTGCCATAGTTACAGGAGGATCACGTGGCATCGGATACGAGATAGTGAAGCGACTCATAAATCTGGGAATGCACGTGATTATAGGTAACACACACCTGCACAGGCGTCCATATACTTTTGGTGATGAGTTGTCACCTGATTCGGCGGCTGTTGTACTGTAATTACAACCTATCAGGTTTCCTCGGTGTCCTCCAGTTTCCTTCCAGTGTCCAAATCCATTTTTACTGAATCTGTCCTATACAACACGTCCAGTAGAATAGAATCTGTCCTGCAGACTGACCCGTGATCACAACCTGTACAGACAGGGGCGGAGTCTAATCCCTCACTGTCCATCCCACAGACAGAGGCGGAGTCTATTCCCTCACTGTCCATCCCACAGACAGAGGCGGAGTCTAATCCCTCACTGTCCATCCCACAGACAGAGGCGGAGTCTAATCCCTCACTGTCCATCCCACAGACAGAGGCAGAGTCTAATCCCTCACTGTCCATCCCACAGACAGAGGCGGAGTCTAATCCCTCACTGTCAATCCCACAGACAGGGGCGGAGTCTAATCCCTTATTGTCCATCCCACAGACAGGGGCGGAGTCTATTCCCTCCTGCTCGTTGTGTAATAGCAGAATAACTAATGAGACTCGTTAAGTGGGTTAAAATATTAAGGCGCAGAGTTCGGTGCCTTCGTTCACTGCTCCGATTACTAAAAATAGGAAAAGGGTTCACTCATTTTCTTACCACCAGCAAGCTGTTAATCACCAGGAGCAAAGCAGTGAAGCTCCTACTCAAACATCTAAACACTGTTCCTCTGATTCTGCTCAGATATCTGCACAAATGATCACAAGATTCTAAGATTCCCAATAAAAATAAAGCATAAAGAACAGGAATTACATCATGTTTCAGATTTTCTTTTCCTTTCTCTTTTTCCTGCAGCATCTCATGATGAACATCAAGGCCTCGTAGTAATGGAAAGACTTCGTAAAGAATGTGCTGAAGCTCACGGTGGGTTTCTCCAGCTGCTGGGTTTTAGATCATTTTTACACAGACATGTTTATTAGTTTGAAGTAATATTTCATTTAAAACATTAGTGAAGGTTTATTCTGAATTGTTTTGTCTCTGCTTTATGGTCGAGATAAACTTCACTCCGTTCATGTCCACCTCATCTTCTCCTCAATCTCTGAAGTCCAGACGCTGGTCCACATGCTAATTTAGATGGAAGTCCACATGCTGGTCCAGACGCTAGTCCAGACACTGGTCCAGACGCTAATTTAGATGGAAGTCCACATGCTGGTCCAGACACTAGTCCAGACACTGGTCCACATGCTAATTTAGATGGAAGTCCACATGCTGGTCCAGACACTAGTCCAGACGCTGGTCCAGACGCTAATTTAGATGGGAGTCCACATGCTGGTCCAGACGCTGGTCCAGACGCTAATTTAGATGGAAGTCCACATGCTGGTCCAGACACTAGTCCAGACGCTGGTCCAGACGCTAATTTAGATGGGAGTCCACATGCTGGTCCAGACGCTTGTTCAGACTTTAGTACACAATGTTCTGATATGGAGCTTTGAAGTCCTCAGAAGTTTGATAGTAACTCAGGAACTCGTGTGTGTTGTTTTTGTACTTTGATGCTGTTGTGAGTGAATATAAGTTCAGGTAAAGACTTTCAGGCTGTAACTTTCTTCATGAGTTAAATCTTCACCTTTCTTCTCATTATGGTTTTGTGTGTTTTGTATTCGTTCAGTGGACTTTGAGTTTGTGGATCTGGCATCTCAGAGCTCCGTGCGAGATTTCGTGCGCCGGTTTAAGGAACGAAAACTTCCCTTACACCTCCTCATCAACAACGGTGAGATCCATTCCCTCCTGCTCCTGAATCCATGTGGAGTTTGTGTTTGATCAGCAGCAGTGAGATGAGCTCAGGTGTTCACACTGAGATCTCAGATTACAGGAAGTGCAGGAGGTGTGTTATGATATAATAACCTGGAGCTTCAGGTGAAGAGAGTCTCGGGAATGTTGCTAACACCTGAGTGTGTTTCTCTCCTGCAGGGGGCGTCATGCTCGTTCCAGAGCAGAAATCAGATGATGGTTTAGAGCTTCACTTTTCTATTAACTACCTGAGTCACTTTCTCTTGACTCGCCTGCTTTTGGACTCACTGGTGCATTCTGGGACGGAGGAATGTTCTAGAGTGATCAGCATTTGCTCTTCGGCGCACTACGTGTCTGACCGAAACCTGCAGGACTTCCACAGGACGTACGTGCGCGAGGCAGAAGAAACGTACAAACCCTTGTGTTATAAAAGCGTGAGTTTTATTAATGATGTTTGTGTGTGTATGTTCTGAAGGCAGGATTATTGCCCTCACGCCTCGTACGCTCGGAGTAAACTGGCGCAGCTTCTCTTTACCTACCGCCTCCATCAGGAGCTCCAGCGTGGTGGATACGCCGTGACCGTGAACGCTGTGGACCCGGGCATGGTGGACACACAGCTGTACCGCTACATGAGCTTTCCAGAGAAACTGGTCCAGAGACCCGTGGCCTGGCTGCTGTTCAGGGTACGACATCACCCTCACTCGTCTGATCGCTGACTCAGTCATGTGACCAAATCCTACCAAATACACGCTGAGATTCTGAGATGTTCACGTTCGGTTTGTGTGCAGACGCCGGCGCAGGCAGCAGACACGGTCCTGTACGCAGCTGCATCTCAGGACTTTGAAGGCGTCAGCAGCTGCTACGTTCATGAAGGAAATCCTGTGAAATCGTCTCAGGCTTCCTACGATCCCGAGCTCCAGGATGAACTGTGGAGAAACACCTGCAGGATGCTGCGACTGCCAGTCAGCATAAATAAATAAATAAAAAGTCTTTGTTTTAAAAGATGATGCAGAAATCGAAACATCAGGAAACATCTGCCCTCATTTAGAGTCCATGTGGTCCAACAGTGAAAATAAACACAATCACTATATTGTTTATTTATAATAAAGTAAAAGGTGAACTGAGACTGGACTAAAACATGATGTAATAATGTTCATGTGGTTTCTTCTGGGTGAAAACGGCGCTGGATGAAGAGTCTAACGTGGGGCTCGTGCCTGTACAGGGACGTGATCTTATGCAGATGTTTCAGTGTGGATGAGCAACTTTTGGTAAACTATATAACTCAGCGTGGTGTTTCTCTATACATTCTCCATGGTGGAGCACGAGGAGCTGCAGGGGCATCGCCCAGGAGACACTTAGTGTAAAAAGGCAGAATTCTTACTTTTAAACATTTTTCTAAAAATAGAACATTATTCTTCTCATTCCACAGAGTATTTCATTGGATGAACACAAAATTAGTACAGAATGAGTCGTAGTTTATTTTGTTGTTTTTTTCTTCTCCTGGATCTCTGGAAGAAGTATAAGTTGAAGATCTCCAACAAATATTTTATTTCTAGATGTTTTGATGTTTGTGACACTGAAAGACAAACCATCAACCTCTACAACCTCATTTTTGAGTCCAGGAACATGGTGAAGTTTCTGAAACAGTGTTTGGGAGAACTGGAGGATCTTCAAGTGCACCAGGACTGAGCTTCACTAAGGAGAAGAAGAAGAAGAAGTGCTCCGTGGACAAGATTTAAACCTCTACAGTCTTTAATAATAATAATAATAATAACTAGGGTTTGTGTGTGTGTGTGTGTGTGTGTGTGTGTGTGTGTGTGTGTGTGTGTGTGTGTGTGTGAGATCTGAGCTTCTCTCTGCTCTGAGGGTTATTAAAATATAATAATAAATGAATATATTTGATATTTATGATGAAGTTCAGTTCTGTAGGATTTGTGAATGAAGGTGGATTCGAGTCGCTTCAGTTTAATTAAGATTTATATTTTAAATCATCTGTGATTTTTGTTAGTTGTTGGATTAATTTCTGTATTAATAATTTTGATCTGGTTTTTTGTTATTATTATTTTGATGGGACTTTTGTGTAAATTGTTTGCAGGAAGTTCGAGACTTTTATTCTGAATGTGTTATTTAGCGCTTTTTTTTGGAAAAGCGGTTCAATTCACTGTGCTGAAAAACTAAAAAACAATTAAAAAAAATTTAAAATAAAATGAAATGAAATGAAAGTAAGAAAATAAGAAAAAGGTTCTAGAAAATTTTCCCTTTTCCTCCAGTGAGTCGGTTCATTTTATTAAGCGCAACATTAAGAGTCGACACCTTTAGTTCTTTAAACAGCTGATTATTTTACTTCAAATAAATGTAATATTTTTTAATGCAACAAAGAAACAGTTTTAAAACAAATTTATTGTTATTCTATTTTTCCGGACCGGAACAGGAACACCAGCGTCACTTCTTCTTTATCTACACACTCTATTGTTAAGTAGAACATTACTGACACCTAGTGGTTAGTGTTAGTGCTGCAGATACAGTGTCACTACAATGTTCTGTATTTTGGATTTGTGATCATTGACTTTCCTGCACAGAGCCCTGACCTCAACCCAGTGCAACATCTGTGGGATAAACTGGAACGGAGATTGCAAGCACTGGATTGACTGCTGGTCTGTCGTCATGGAGACAACATGGTTATAACATGTAGATGAACCTTCTCCCCAAACCCCCTGAGATTCCTCCAAACTCAGGCGCTAGAATCAATTTAAACATATTTGGAACTCGTTGTTTTATATGTTCTGAAGTCTAACAAATCTTTTTTTTTTCATTATTTCATCGATCTTGGTGGAATGGAGGCAGCCATGCTTCCAGTATCTCCACCCTCACTCTGTTTCCTGTGTAGGCTTTTGTGCAATATGAGTTCATCACCACTTCCTGTGGTTTTTCCCATTTAAAAAAAAAAAAGCAGTTGGTATTTAATCCAGTGCCTCATCCCCTATGAGTGTTTCTACTGTTCCACAAGCTGAATATGATTGTTGAGGAGAAGGTTCCTGATCATTAAGGGGTTTGTGTAAAAGTGATTAGAAGATTGTTTCCAGCCCCCGACACCAGTCAGTGCTCAGCGCTCTGCTCTGCCCTGGTCCTTGCTTCTGAAGCTACTATTCTCTCCTCAACTGATGGTTTTGGAAGGAATGGAGAAAGATCTTAAAGGGTGGAAATGATCTGTGCAGCTCGTACCTCCTCCAGAAGTCTATCATGGCCGAACATCTAACACACTGTGTGTAGATTGTAATGGTGATGATTTCAGGTCTTCTGTGGAGATGCTATGTTTCTCATACAGTACATACTCTGCTAAGTATCTAAGATTTGTTTATAAAAAGGTTCACCATCATAAAGAATTATTTGTATAAACCTTTGACTTTTGGTTCAGTTCCTGGTTTACAGAACACAGTTTTTGAAGAGACTTCAGATTTCAGTTCTGCATCTTCCAAGTCTTAATGAACTCCAGTACACCAAGAGTGAGATTCAGGCTTTTTGAGATGTTTCTGATTTAACAGTGAGACCCCACTGTGGTGCCCCCCAATATCCTGACCTTTTGCAGTCCTAGCTGTAAAGCTACTAGTTGAGAACTTCCAGGTGGTGTTTGCTTTTGTGTTTAGGTGATAAACAACTTGTGAATTTTATATATTAAATCTCACATGCATCAAACCAGGGTCCAGCAAGCAGCAGGTGGAACCCCTGAGGAACTGCATGGTTTGACCTACAGAATAGGGTGATGTGTGGTCAAAAGTCAGATGGTAAAGCTGAGTGAAGTCCAGTGCTGTAAGGTGCACAGCAGTGACCTTCACTTCCTCACATGATCACTAATGAAACCGTGAAAAGTGTTTTTTTTCTTTAGCTGGATTTTGCTCTTCTTCTGACCTCATTAAATTATTTTGGAAATTCAGACACTAGAGGGCGCTGTGAGACAAATTTTATTAGATACTCCTGCAGTCTGGCCCATTTTTATTCTTTTTTTTTTTTTTTTTAATAAAAACAGATTGTTATTTTGTGCAAAAATGTCTGTAAACCTTTAATGCACGAGGTGAGACTGTGATCCTCGACGTTTATTTACAAGCGTCGCCTTTGTTTTAAAAAAACCCGAAAGCCGGCGATGAGATGAAACCTGAAGTTTTCAGCCGATCCCCCGGCGTGAACCTGTTTTATTGCATTATGCCTATAAAAGGAGAGGAAGGAAAGCTCACAATACGAGATCGTTCAACTTCTTCCCCTGTCTTACCACATCCTGTTCTTCAGTGCAGTGTGTTCAGCGTCTGTTCCTGTCTCACCACAGCAGCGGCCCAGATCACACACTAACACGCTGTCATTACTAACACAATCTACAAAAACCATGCGCTCGAGCTTCCCACTCGGAGCGGTTGTCAGGATCAGCGGGGAAGTCGTCCTGCTCGTGGATGGATGTGTTTTCAGCTTATCGTGAATTTACTCCCAACTGTGTTTTCTTATGTTTTATATAAACAATATGGTCCCAAAATTTCCCCCCAAAAAATTATTTATCTACATTTCCACATGATCACCTTCAAAATAGTTCCCTTGCACTGCAATACAGCGCCACCAGTGTCCTTCTGGAACATATCCTGGAGGTCTTTTCTTCCAAGCTTCTCGAGCCTCCTCTGTAATTCGTGCCGGATTTTTGCGCAGGTGTCAAAACGCAGACTTGTGAGATGCATCTTCAGGAGGAGGGTGAAATCTGCAGGAGCCAAATCTCAAGGAAGTGAGATCGTGTAAGGAGAGCTGACTTATAAAGGTCGGTGCTCCCTGTGACTGTGCGTGCGGCCTTGTGCTGCCACCTGTTGGCGTGTTATAAAACATGCCTCAAATTGTTTAAAACCACCTCGTAGTACAGAAGGGTGATTTGGGCCGTGACCCCAGTCTCGAAACAGCGGTTTGGAACATGACCCCAGTATGACGTGTGTGTGTGTGTGTGTGTGTGTGTGTGTGTGTGTGTGTGTGTGTGTGTGTGAGGTAAAAATCCAGGAAATGCAGTTTGTAATCAGTGTGTCTGTGCAGTGTGTAATTAGCAATGATCCACCTGTACCTACTAAACATGCTGAAGTTCCTGTGTGTGTGTGTGTGTGTGTGTGTGTGTGTGTGTGTGTGTGTGTGTGTGTGTGTGTGTGTGTTATTTGTGTTATTTGTGATTTTGGTTCTGCTACTGTGTAACTTCCTCTTTCCTCTGTTTGTGTTCTTTGTTCCCATTTCATGAGCAAAGTTCACACTGTGTGTGTGTGTGTGTGTGTGTGTGTGTGTGTGTGTTTGTGTGTGTGTGTGTGTGTGAGACATTTAACACTTATAGCAATGCTAATGCTAACACTTATGTTTAGAAATATCTGAAATCTTCTAATGGAGAAAACATGAGTAAATAATAAAGTGATCAGTCGGGAAAAAGGAAACATGAGGCGGTGATTTCCTGAACACACACACACACACACACACACACACACACACACACACACACACACAGAAATCATCTCACAGTTCATGAGTTTTCTAACATCTTGTGTTTTTCCACACGTTTCCTCACGATGCTAATGTTAAATCAGCAGGAATGAGACAGTGAGTTAGCGAAACTCATGTGTACTGATTTATATAATTTACATGTTAAATGTTTGTTATTGTCAGTAGCTAGCATGCATGCTAACAATGTCTTTGCTATCTGCATAAAAAAATACAGACTTAAAACAAGAAATTCTCCAAAACAACACAAATGTTGAACACTTGCGGCTAATCATGCGAACCTGATTCCTGAACATATGAAGAATTCTGTATTATTAAAGTTTATCTGTAAAATGAAACAGATTTTTATATTGTTTTTCTGCACGTCAGGATTTTAAACTGAAATGAAGTTTGATGTGTTGAGAATCTCGCCGTAAAACTGTGATGTCATCGACACGTCTCGTCTCGTCTCGTCTCGTCTCAGTCATGAGATCTTTTACACATTTGATCGCTCCGAAGGTGTTCACATCAGACCATGTACTGAAAAACCACTTCCTGTTTTAAATTAAACCGTTTCCTCTTTTACTTCTGCGTCTAAACATCTTTCATTTACATCGACTCCAGAACAAAATCTGCAGTTTGTACATTTGTTTACATTTTTCTTAAAGAAACAATATTTTTTATTATTTTTCAACACCAAAATGTCTGCAAAAAAATGAATAATCTAAAAATATCTAATTAGAAAAAATTTAACTTTTTTAGTTATTTATTCTGTCCTTCGTTCATTTATTTGTTTATTGTATTTCTGTTTTTGTTTAAAATGTTTTATTTTGATGTCAGGAACAATTTTATATATTTTTCTGTCCCACTGGAAGACAAAAGCCACAACATTTCCTGTTTGGCTAAAAATACATTATTATTATTATTATTTCCCCCCTGTGTGTGTGTGTGTGTGTGTGTGTGTGTGTGTGTGTGCGTGTATCAGAATCACACACACTTCCTGTGTGATAACCCCACACAGTTTAAGCTCGCTGTATTCCTAACAGCTGTGTGCGTGTGTGTGTGTGTGTGTGTGTGTGTGTGTGTGTGTGTGTGTGTGTGCGTCTGCTAAATGACGCAAATGTGTGTGTGTGTGTGTTTTGGAGCTGACATCCCATAATACACCTGCAGCTGGTAACCCACGGCAACTAAAAAAAAAAAGGGGGGGGGGGTGAGGTCGCAACTGAGTCATTCCCGTG
>MU545793.1:15483520-15518520 GCA_024362625.1 Silurus asotus | reverse complement strand
TGGGAAGTTTCATGACGTTCCTGCCTGCTTTTCCTGTTCGATGGCTGCAGAAATGTAATAAAAAACAATTTGTCAGTATATAAACATATAAATGTACAATTTTGCTCTGAGTGCTAGAGATCAGAGATTACACAAACAATAATAATCCGTTATATTCCTGCCATAAATCCTCAAAATACGTGTTATTTTTGAAATAAAAAAGAAACTGACTCTCTTTTGAAGGCAGAGGATTCTTCTCCTGTGTCTCGGTCTTCTTCAGCTTGGTCTTGTCAAAGCTGGCCACTTCGTCCAGGTTGGGTTTGTCTGACATGATTGTGATCTCTACAACAATAAAAAGCAGAAAGCAAAAGTTACAGGGTGTCATTTTACGATAAATAAATATCCACAATAAAAATTTTCTTTTTTTTACGAAAAAATTCTCATCCTGATTTTGGTGGAAATCCAGAAATACACAAACAACAGAATCTATTCTAAGCAGATGTTTGCTGATGCACAAGCTTGTGAGCTTCATTAATAATATGCATTCTTTCATTCTGTAATTTATTTTATTTTCCATTTAAAACTGCTGCATTATGACCCAGTCTGGTATCTGACACCGCCCTATGAGCGACACCACACGTCTAATCATCTATCAATATTATTATTATTATTATTATTACTATTATTATTATTATTATTCATATGTTTGTGATTATTATAATCCATATTTGATTGTGTTGATTGATTTCTTCTCAACCCTGCATCACATCACATCACATCACACAGAGAAGGATCTGAACAAAGAGAACGTCGCTCCTGATGCTCTTTTTCCGCCCTTTCAACAAGTGACATTGTTAATAAGATCATTATTCAGCATTATTACACCTTAATAACGTGATGTCATTAATCACTATGTAGCAAAAGCTTTTTACTGAACACGATTTTATTCTATAATAAAACACACACATGGTGCATTTTTCTGGATCATTTGGAGATCTGAGAGAACATCACGCTGCTGTAAATAATGTCTAATGAATGATTAAAAATAGGATTGAATAAAGTATAAATACTCACCGTGGTTGAGAGCAGAAGAATAGAGATGTGAGGAAAGAGCAAAGCGCTGTGAAGGCACACAGGCGGACTCCAGCCTTTTATAGTCTATATGCAAATAAGCCTGTTGTCGTCACACATCTGATTTGCATACAGCCAATGAGAAAGAAGCCAGCCAACGCCCCAAGAAAGCATGCGACAGCGACATCTGCTGGCTATGATGTAAATAATAACAACAATAATAATTATTAATAATAATATTAATAACAATATCAATAATAATAATAATAATAATAATAATAATAATTATTATTATTATTATTATTATATAAAATATGTAATTAAAACAGCAAGAATTATTTGTGTGCGTGTACAAATAATTATTGCTGTTTTTGTATATATATATATATACAAACTCACCCATCCAAATCATTATATTTAGGTGTTCCAATCACTTCTATGGTTACAGGTGTATAAAAAGAAAGCACCGCGGCATTAAGACGCTTCTATAAACTGTGAAAGAATGGGTCGCCCTCTCAGGAGCTCAGTGAATCCCAGGGTGGTACGTGACTGGATGCCACTTGTGCAATAAGTCCAGTGGTGAAATCTCCTTAGTTCTAAATACTCCACACTAAACAGTGGTTGTAGAACAAAGTGGAAGCGATTTTTAAGACCACGTAAAATCACAGAGCGGGTCAGCGGATGCTCAGACATGTAGTGCACAGAGGCCACCAATGCCAGCTCGGATGCAGTGGTGTAAAACATGCCATCACTGGGCTCTAGAGCAGTGGAGACGTGCTCTCTGGAGTGACGAATCACGCTTACTGCCTGGAAATCCGATGGACTGGTCTGGTTTCGGCGTTTGCCAGAAGAGAACAGGAAAGTTTGGTGGAGGGGGGATTATAATGTGGGGATGTTTTTCAGGAGTTGGGCTCGGACACCAGTGAAAGGACTCTTCAGCATACCAAGACATTTTGGATAATTTCATGCTCCCAAATTTGTGGAAACAGTTTGGGGACATCCCATTCCTGTTCCAACACGACTGCGCACCAGTGCACAAAGCAACGTCCATAAAGACAATGATGAGTGAGTTTGGTGTGGTACTTGACTGGACTGCACAGAGTCCTGACCTCAACCTGATAGAACACCTTGAAATAGAGCAGAGACTGTGATCCAGACCTTCTCTGGAAGAATTCTGGAAGAATGGTGAAGAATTCCCATGAACACACTTCTAAAGCTTGTGGAAAACCTTCTCAGAAGAGCTGAAGCTATTCTAGCTGCAAAAGGGTCCACATTATATTAAAGCCACTGGATTAAGAATCGGCTGTTACTCAAGTTCATTAGCATGTGAAGGCACACAAACAAATACTTTTGGCAACACGGTGTAAATATGTGTATATATTTATGAGAACAGTGATACTTAAAAAAATGTTTAAAAAATCCAGACAAACAAAATGTAATGTGAAACAAATTCTGACATTTTATTAACTACAAAAGCAACAACAGATCAATTGGATTATTTATACAATCACACAGTACCACCGACTTTTGGTGCCACCATCTTTCTTTTCATAAAAAACTACTATAAGAGAAATATAGAATAAATGTTGGCTATGGGAGAGAAAGTGAAAGTGTTGAAATGTATAATGTCACACACAATACTGTGTAGTTGATTCTTTCTCTTTGGGTTTATTTTTGATAGAGAAGTATCTGGAGTAGATGTTGCTGTACATGTACTTGTTCTCGACCCGGATGGAATTTCTCAGACACTGCCAGAACCAGGGTTCCGCGGCGGGCATCCGAGGCCACTCGAGCACGCTGTGGCTGCAGAGTCGCCGCCGCAGACGCAGGAAATGTGAGTCCTGCAGCACGGGTTCGAGTAGCAGCAGCACGATCACGTCCTCGTTTTCATCCAGCAGACGCTGGTGCGCCAGATACATGGCCATCTTAAATGAGCCGCTGTTTACGTAGGATTGAGTGAGGACAAAGACCGTCTTGCGGCTCTGGCGAATGCTTTGGGTCAGACTGTCCAGGACGGGGCAACCGGGCAGCCAGTCACGTTCTTCCAAACAGACTGGAAGGATGTGATCTCCTTGTTCTTCCAGCTGAATCCGGAGATGGTTCAGGACCCAGTCGGAGACCTGTGGGTCTTTGGTGTCATAGGTAACAAAGGCATCGTAGACATTGTCTCCAGAGCTCAAGTGCTGGTACCCTTTGAATTTG
The DNA here is from genome assembly GCA_024362625.1 of Silurus asotus. NCBI lineage: Eukaryota > Metazoa > Chordata > Actinopteri > Siluriformes > Siluridae > Silurus > Silurus asotus. Next base: position 15,515,268 of record MU545793.1, on the reverse strand, counting down.
GCTTTTGTGTAGTAGAACACGTATGAAAAGTCCCAGTAGAAGATATGCATCAATGTTGACAGAACAGTGACACTCAGAACAAGAAAAGTGGAAAAGCTGTAGAACAGGACCACAACATTGTTATCAATGCAGTCTTTAACATCAAAGTGGACCACCTTCACCCCTTTAGTCGGAGTATTGCATTTCACCAAAGTGGCCAGTTTGGGAATTTTCACTTTGCTCTCAAATATCCAAAGCACAAAGTCCAACAAACTACAAGTGCAGCGATAGGGATTATTATCGAGCCACAAAGTTGTCAAAACATTTTCTCCTTTGGAAGGGAAGGTGGACTGATTTATGGTGGTTAATTTATTATAACTCAGATCCAGCATTTGCAGATTGACAGCATCTTGGAGAAAATGGTTGGCCAGCTGAGAGATTCTGTTATGGCTCAGGTCGAGGAAACGCAGAGACGGGATGTTCCGGGTTATGTTTCTGGTGATGAAGGTCAAGCTGTTGTAGCCGAGAATCAGCTGCTCGAGTTGCGTGAAGGTACTCATCAAAGCCCAGTTCAGGTCCATCAGGCCGTTGTGGTTCAGTCTGAATCTTTTTAGTGTGACAGGTAAGTACTTGTAAACATCTTTGGGGATGGTCTTGATGTTGTTGTACGATATGTCGAGATGCGTCAGATTTGTTAAGTTCCAGAAAAGTTGCATGCACATGTATTTTTGCCAAAGCCTTCCCAACTGATTCTGCTGGAACTGGAGTTCAGCAAGCGAGTCGCTGATCAAGTACTTGGTTGTTAGAGTAAAAATGCTGTTGGAGCTCATATTTAAGACTCGCAGCTTTGGTAAATTCTTCAAGAAATTCAAGTTGTGGGTCACACCAGGCACTGTGAAATAATGTGGGTTAAAGCTGAGGTCGAGCACCTCCAACTCCTTTAATTCCTCGAAAGCGTGGTCGTAGGCCAAATCAATCTTGTTAAAGGACAAGTCTAAATATTTCAGGTTTGGCAAAGTTGCGAATTCGGTTCCATTTAATGCTGAAGCAAAGCCATTTCCGGATAGGTTGAGACAGGAAATGTTCGTATATCCCTCAAATTGCTTTGGGGAAATGAAAAACAGATTATTCCTGCTCAGGTCCAACACACGGCCAGTAGCGAAGCACTCGGGTTTAACGAGCCCTTTGATAGGCTGATAAGGTTCTAACTTTCTTTCAGAACTCGTCTTTGTCAGGCCTGGGAGGCTGAAGCGTATTGGCTTTACGTTATTCCCTGGTTTTCTGTCCTCTGAGTTAGTGACGGGATACAGTCGGTTTTCCGACAGGTACAGCAGGTTTAAACTATGAAATTTTTTAAATACGTCTTGATCCACGTTCACAATAAAATTGATTCCGATATCTAACGTGGTCAGATTTCGCAAACCATAAAGATGAATCAGAGAGTCTTTTTGAATCTTTCTGAAAACCAAACCTTGGAGATGCAGCGTGCGAAGACTGTACAAGTTGGCAAAGGCTGATGAAAGGTGCACAGTTTCTGGATAAGCTTGTAATCCATAATTAAAAGAGAGATCTAGTTTTTTTAGAAGCCTTAAGTTACTTAAAAACGCTCCTTCCTCGATCTGACTCATCAGGAAATTATAAGAAAGGTAGAGTTCATGCAGATTTGGGATGTTCTTGAACCAAGCATTCTTGATGACAGAAATAGAATTCCCAGCCATATGCAACAATTCAAGATTTCTTAGTTGGTCAAAAGCTCGTTCGTGAATATCGATAGAGCCGTTGGCACACGGAATGCAGGGATACGGAGCATTGTGACATCGTGGACAATTTCCCTGGATTTTAAGGGTTCTGAGATTTGGGAGTTCCTTGAAATCGTCTTCTCCGATTGAAGATATCATGTTGGAAGCAAGTTCAAGTGTTATTAAGGAGGCAGGCAAATATCTGGGGACGTTAGTGAGGTTATTATATGACAAACTCAGATGTATTAACTTGTCCAAGTTTGAAAAAGTTCCATTATCAATCTCAAAGTGCATAAAACAGCGATTCCCATAATAGCAGTTTTTGGAAAGATAAAGATGGGTCAGATTTATCACTTCAGAAAAGCTTTGGACTCTTAGTGAGGAAATGTTGTTACTGTCCAATCTCAGTTCTTTTAAAGACTTCGGAAGCTGTGCAGGAACCTCTGAAAGACCAAATCCGTTAAGCATCAAGGTTTCCAGGTTTGTCAAATTTGCAAAAACTCCCGCGGTGATGTTCACGTGTCGATTGTGGTTCATCCAGTTCAGATTGAGATATTTTAACTTTTGCAGGTCTTTCAGATAGTTTCCTGATATGTTCCTGATTTTATTCTCAGATACATCCAGATGGGTGGTGTTTTTAAATATCTGTGGTAACATTTGCAACCTTCTGCCATGGCAATCAAATGTAACAGTGCTGACAGTATAATTCTGGTGGATATCACATGGACTGGTCCTCAGGAATTTTAAATCCAATGTGCACACTGGCAATCCGAACAGAAATGTAGGTATCACCCAGGACATTAGCGTTATCCAGTGTTCCCAAGCCTCCTGTAAAATAAAAAGCATTGCTAAATAATTAGCAGTAATAAATATTTAAATCAGCTATACATACACATTTATATTTATATTTATTTACAGTGCGCAGTAAAAAGTCATAGAAAAGAACAATATTCAAATGTATAATTCTGAGAAAATGTTCTCACCATGTTAGCGATATTTCATGTATCGTTCCTTTATGAGCCGTCAGCCAAATGAGTGATGTGGAGAGATTCATACAGAGTCGCCTCTGTGGGAAAACAGGAAGTTTTACTCTAACTGCCAGCCAGCATTTGTTCTACTTTGTTGTTATAATAAAACTGAAGGTTTTTGCCACCTGGCGATCAGCAAACTTAAATTAGATCTTTGGTTTTCCCCAAAACTTTACATCAAATGCTCTGATACGACCTGCTCTGTCTGGCCAAATCACTACACGGAGTCTCTGAGCTTTACCTCAGAAACAACTGGCTTATTTTTAGTCCTCTGTAAGCAGGGGGAAGTGCCGGGGATTCACTTCTCGTTCCTCGTTACAGATTAATCTGTTTCACGGATCATTTTATTTTGTCAAATTCGCCAGTTTAATTGTAATAAATGCAGAAGGCTGGAGAGTAAAGACAACCTCAATCCTCGCTCAAGGTGTAGTTTACGTGGTGCAACACTACGACATGTCAGCCGATAACTCTTAAACAGACAGCGATGAAGTAGATTTATGGCAGGCGGAAATTAAACAACAAGTGCGATATTAAAAAAATGCAGCGTGATGTATCTGAGTTTGAGGAACTGTTCATGCATCATGAATTCATGCATCATGCTGACAATGCAGACTTTTCTACAGCTACGAGGGGGTTTCTGTAGATTTCGGTGGAGATTTCTAAAAATACGTTTTGGTCACGAGCACTTCAGGTTTGAATGTGAATACAGATATAGAGGTTTACACATTAAACTGAATTATTACTGAAATAATGTCACTGTATTTCTGTATTTTATACAATAATTGAACACAATTGGGGAAAGAAATTACAATTTATAATAGATTTAATTTTATTTTTCAAACAATACAAAAACACAACTAAAGTGTAAAGACAAAAAAAAAGTACAAAACATATCGTTGAAACCATTTTTGTACTATTGAGCTCTCATTCTGCGATTGCTCAAAATGTCTCAAGATGTCGATTAGCAACTCATCATGTTTCATTTTTGATATTTAGCATATTATGGAAGGAGTCTCCAGTGTCAGTACCTGGTTAGAGTTAAATCTCTAAAACCTGAAGAAAGAAAAGAGCGACTGCTGAGGAAACGAAAGTTTTGTATTCGTTGTGGCATCAGTGGTAACAGGAACTTCCTTCTATCACATTAAAGGTAACATCAAGTAAAAAAACATTTGATGACCCATAAAAGAAACACAAAACCTAACACACTGCATGGGAGTAAAAATCTGCTACAGCGTTTCCTGGAAGAGCTTGTTGTAGTGCTTTTGGCTTTCAGTGGCCATGAGGTTCCTGAGACAAAACCAGAAATACTGCTGGGTTTGAGGATTCCTCGGCCATTCCAGCACGGATCGTTTGTACAGCCTCTTCCTGAGTCTCAGGTACTTGGAGTACGTGGAGGAAAATCTTTCCAGAAAAATCAGAACAATGACGTCGTCCTTCTCATCCATGAGGCGTTGGTGTGCCAGGTAGAACGCGGTCTTGAAGTGGCCACTCCGGATGAAGTGAGTGGTCAGGATGAATATAGTACGTTTGCTAAGCTGAATGCTTTGAGAAAGGTTCTCGATGAGGGGACAACCCGGAAGCCAGTCACGGTCTTCCAGGCAAAGATGGAGCCTCGGTTCACCGTGTTCTTCCAGTTGTACACGGAGCTCCTGCAGCACCCAGTCACTGACCGCCGTGTCGGTTTTATCATAGACTATGAAGGCGTCGTAGGCCGTGCTTTCAGAGAGAAGGCGACGGTAGCCCTTGATTTTGGCGAGGCAGAAGTGGTAGATGTACCACACATCCCAGAGAAAGAGATGGCTGGAAATGGACAAGGTGAGGACACTCAGGATCACGGACGTGCTCAGGATACTGAGAATGATGGACAGAGAGTTATGCTGGCAGGCCTGGAGGTTGAGAGAGATAACACTCTGGCCATGCTGAGTGCCAGGGGAAGCACAGGTGACTCCAGTGGCCAGTTGAGGGATGTTCACAGAAGTGCGATTGATCCATCGGACAAACCACGTGGCGTTACAGGAGCACACGAAGCGGTTGTTGTTTAAAAACAGGACCTCTAGCTTGTCTATGACATCTTCTGGAAAGCTCGACTCTTCAATATACTTGATTTGGTTATAACTCAGATCCAACTTTCTCAGGCTAAACGCACCCTGGAGGAACTCTGGGCTCAGCCTCACGATCTGATTCTTGCGCAAAACCAGTGTCATGATAGATTTCGAACAGTTGGAGAGCTTCGCAGGAACGCTCGTGAAGTGGTTCCCGCTGAGGTCTAAAACCTCCAGGTTCTTCAAGAACCTAAGACCATCCCAGGAGAAGGATTTCAACTTGTTGTTTGTAATGTTGAATTCTGTGAGTGTTAGCGGAAGGTTTTGAAAAATCTGTTTGGGAATAAAGTTCAGGTTGTTGTGAGAAATATCGAGGGATTTTAAGGCTGTTAGTTTTTTAAAATAGTTGTGATATCTTGTATCACCATCTCTCCATAACAGATCGAGGCGGTTGCCTTTAAATTCCAAATATTCCAGTGAGTTACTCTGCATCTCTGTGTTGGTGGATGTGGATATTTGATTGTGGTTCATTATTAACTTGGTCAACTTGCTGAGATTTTTAGTAAAATTTAGCATGTGGGTCAAACCCTCTGCTTCGAAATAATGATTGTTGTAACTGATGTCCAGCACGACCAGATTGCTCAACTCATTAAACGCCGAGTCAAACATCAAATCGAGGCGATTGTGAGAGAAGTCCAGGTATTGTAGATTTTTAAGATGAACAAATTCAGATCCATTTAAAGCTTGGCTCATTGCATTTCCTGACAGATTGAGACACCGGAGCTCGTGCAGATTTAGGAATCTTGAATGTAAAAAAAAAATGTTGTTCCTGCTGAGATCCAGCGTTTTTCCAAACGAGCTGCACTGCGTGTTGAAAGGACTCAAAGTCCCAAGCTCTTTATCTTTACTTTTGCAGCTTCGTGCATATTCATCATATCTGAAATAGTGAATCTCTCTCACTTCTTCACTTCGGTACTGAGAACCTCGTGACATTGGGGAAGTGTCGTCTTGCTTGAGAAAGCCACGTGCCATCGTCAGGGCAGCTGCATGCTCGGCCTCCGAAGGCGATGAAATCTTATTGTCTGATAAATTGATGATGTGGAAACTTTTCAGCCCTGTGAGGATGCTCAGATTTGTCAACTTGATGAAGTTCGTCCCGAGATCAATCATTTCGAGATACTTCAAAGAAGTTAGAGGGTGGATATCTTTCTCTTTGAGTTCCTGGAACACAAAGCCTCTGATCCTCAGGATCCTGAGGGACTTCAGTGAGGAGAAAAACGGAGAGAGGTTTAGTGATGAAGGATATCTCTGGAGCTCATAATTAAAAGAGAGATCTAGTTCCTCTAGGGAAGGCAGTGAACGAGGAAAGGAGGTGTGTGTTATGTCTTTTGCTAAAAAGTTGCTCGAGAGGTCTAACACTTGAAGTTTCTTGCAGCCTTTAAACCATCGAGGCTGCACAGTCGTGAGAGAGTTGCTGTGAAGCCGCAGGATTTTAAGTTCAACCAAATTGAGGAAGGCATCTTCAGGAATCTGAATGGGAGCGCCGTTAGCGCAGGGGACGCACGGGAAAGGCGCGTTATAACAGCGGGGACAGTTCCCACTCAAATCCAGGATTTCTAACTTGGTCAGGTTGTGAAAATCCTCCGCTGCTACTTTCTGAATGTTGTTGTTGTATAAGTAGAGCTCCTTTAGACTCGACGGCAATCTGCGAGGCACGAAAGACAAATTGTTGGACTTGAGCGACAACAAAGTCAGTTTGTCGAGCTGCAGAAACGCATCGTCCTCAATGTAATAGGATCTATTGCATGGGTTTCGGAAGTAACAGTTCTGGCCGAGGTACAGAGTCTCGATGTTGACAAGGTCAGTGAGGTTTTCCTTCAAAATGGAAGAAATGCTGTTCACCTCGAGGCTGAGGAGCACTACGTTCGGAGGAAGTCCTTTCGGGATGCTGGAGAGCTGATTTCCATCCAGATAAAGTGACTTGAGAGTCTTTAGTTGCCAGAAGCTTCCGTTATCAACTTGCATGCTTTTTGTGCATATGTGGTCTTTCGGGCCGACCTTAATGGGCACACAGTTGCAGCGTATGTCGATCTCTGTGATGTTGCTCAGGCCGAGGAACGACGTGCTGTTGATGTGAGGGATGTGGTTGATGGTAAGCGTCAGGTTGGTGGTGTTGGAGGGAATCCCCGGAGGAATGGATGTTAATTCCCTGCTGGTGCAGTCCACTTTCACTTCGGTGTCGTTGCTAATTCTGGACACGTCACATTGCAGACTTTTGGGGTACCATTCGGTTTCCCCGCACACAGATGGACAGAAAAGCAGAAGGATGGCTATTTTAAGGATGACGATCCTTCCTGCCATCTAAGGGGAACAATGCGCATATTAATGCTAACACAACACACTGTAGAAGCAACAACCTGCTCATAAATATATTTGAATGCGACATGTATAAAAAAAACCATTAAATATGTGCAGTATAAAAAGAAATAGGACAGGGATCATCAGAATGAAGAGCTCACCTTCTTCTTGGGCTCTGTCATCACAGCCTGACGATCCCTCTACGTCTTTCACACTGCGAGCTGAGACTCTGAAGATCAAATTCTGAGCAATTGTTACCTATTTGTGTTTTTTTACCCCCTTTGACCATGAGAACTCTAAACCATAAAGACAAGTGAGAGTGGTTATATATAACTTGGGTAACTTCCTCATTATTAAACCACCTAAACACAGGTTCAACCCGGGCCAAAAACACAAAACAAAAAAATACAACACAATAACTGTGTGGAATGAAGGTTTATATAATAAACGAAATAATATTGCAAATAATCATTGTTTTTATTGTTGTATATAAAATCTTGAATTATTTGAATGCTTAACACAAATGTTTAAGATTATAAGAACTGGCATGTAAAGAAGGTACTCATTTGAACGATTTACGCATAAATGAAAGCAAAACCACAATAAGAGGGGAAATTCTTCTGCAGCTTTTCCTGAGAGTCACTGGGGACCAAACAACCTGCAGTGCCAAGTTTCAGGTTAATCATATTCACTAAAACAAACGATTTGCATGAGATAAAATAACGACAACAGACCCAAATAATTCCAAATATTTAATACGCTTGATAATGCAAATAAATCACAACTGATTAATGTCATAAATATGCAAAAAATGTCTTGTATTGTTCTTCATTCTATGACTAAAGCATTTGTACAGAATTAACAGGCAAATAAGCTGCGAGTGTGCCGTTTCTGAAGATTCCAGAACGTCATCTTTTCTTATATATATCATCACTGGAACATAGGCATAACCCAAAAGATTAAGAACGCTAGATTTTTCCTGTTTTTAAAAATTCTACATCGTATATAATTCGTTTTTCTTTACAGTTTACATAAAATATACACAAGGCATAGAGTTTAATAAAAGCACACCAGTCAGACTGAATGAATTGTTACCGAGCACCACGTGAGGATGTCAGTGATGATCACGGGGCAGTTTATGGCTTTGAAGGAGCTGAAAATCAGCAGCGTCCTTTTCTTTACTTTCTCCCAGGATGAGATCAAGATGGCTGTAAATCTCACGTGGAAAAGTCAAAAACGGGGTTTCGTGGTTTTCATGATTTTTCTTGGTTTTTATTGTTGTGCTGAAAGTTTTTCTGATTGCCATCAGCAAAGTGTAATTTGTACACGGCAACAAGTGCTTCTGTAAGTAGGAGAGATTATTTCCCTTATTGAAGTCCAACATTTATAGAAGAGTTTTTGGGTTGTGAGTCTTTGCAACCAATGACAACCGAGATCAAACTTCTGGAAAACTTCACCTGAAGACCACCAACCACCACCACCATCAGGCTCTCTAATGAAGACTAATATGTGTTTTTCTCACTTGAAATGCAGGGCTGCAGAATACACTTAGAGGAAAGAGCTTTCTGCCCTCTTCCACATACATGAACTCACAGATGCTCCTGATTGGTGAGACGTCTCTGTGGAAAGATTAAAAAAGAGTCATAGCTGCTTTTGGTTGTGACGGCACTAAATCAGTGCGATGACGCTCTGAGACTTCGACTCACAACCAAATAATTTTTTTTTTATTGTTGCTGGCTGAAGATTTTTCTCTTATCGTTACAGCACAGCACAACACCATGGCCTTCACTCTTCATCACCATTTCATACTACAAACTGAAAACACCGGTATAACTGGGACATTGTGAGAGCTGGAGACGGTTTTCTTGGTAAATCCTGCTTGATTTATTCTCCACATTTCTACTAAGAAAACCCCACGACAAGTCTCGCTATCCAGTCCGACTTCATCCTCCACAAAAACGCAAAAGGTCAGGTTTTATTTCTGAAACTGTCCAGAATCAAATACACATTTGGTTCTTTTAAAGTTCCAACGATGCTCCCTGAGCCAAAATAGTTTCCATGAAGAAAAAAAAACTGCATTTGTCACTGCTTTCCATGGAAGCTGAAGGGAAATTCCAGCTCTGCCTTCCTGAGGCAACCAGAGATCCAGTCTGTAAAAGGGGAAGACCTCTACAGACCTGTACAGACTCCTGGATTTGGCACGTGCCAGGTGTGAATGGTCAGGATCAGTGTACTGTAGATGTGTTGAGTGTAAATGATGAGCCTTCGTTTCAGAGCCATGATGGCACGTTACACTGTAGAGAAGAAAAAGAGGAAAAGTGTTATCAAGAAATTAAATCTAGATTTCACCATTTTATTGTGTAAATGCAAAGAAAATGATAAACTCACATGGATATGTTCTGGAATTACAGTAAATACACTTAAACTAACTACAAATCAAAAAGCAACTGGAGTCAGATGTTCAAATATTTTTTATCATTTGAAAAATGTGCAGGTCGAAATAAAGCTTCTGAAATATTTAATATGTCAAGATGTAATTAAAGCCGATCTGCTTTCTCATTTTGTCAACATCGTGTAACACAGCACACCTACACCTGGATCATCATCCCCTACAGATTGCTTGGACACCATACAGAGAGGGGAACAGCCCTCAAGAGCTGCAGTTCTGGAGATGTTCTGACCCAGCAGACATCACAATATGTCAAAGTGGAATTCTTACACTCGCCTATTTCAACATTTTGCAGCAGTATGGTTTCATGCTGAGGAAGAGCACCACAGAAGTATTATTTGCTTTGAGAATGTTGATGGAGAAGTATAGAGAAGATCAGAAGGAGTTGCATTGTGTGTTTGTGGATTTAGAGAAAGCGTAGGACAGGGTGGAGAGAGGAGTTGTGGTATTGTATGAGGAAGTCTGGGGTGTCAGAGAAGTATGTGAGGGTGGTGAAGGACATAGGAACAACAGACTGGTTTAAGGTGGAGGTTGGACTGCATCAAGGATCGGCTCTGAGCCCTTCCTGTTTGCAGTGGTGATGGACAGGTTGATGGTCGAGGTCAGACAGTTGTTTTTTTCATGATGCCTTGTATTGTTACTGCCCACTGCAGTGTATTCTTTCACACACTACAACATTCTTTCACTGTTACACACACTACCTCATGCTGCCTTTATTGCATTGTTATAGTCACATTTATATAAAACCCTTGTGTTTATCTGTGGAATCCCATAATACGTTTATTGTATTTATATATTTATATATGAATAGATTTATTGATATGTCTTGCTATTTGCAATATGAGCGTATATGAAAAGATTTTCAACAGTATACCTGTAGTTTCTCTGATCTTGGCCATCCTCTGGCCTCCTTCACGTCCCACGTTGCTCTCTGTACCAGGGGCTGCATGGTGCTTCCGTAAAAACGCAGGATCTAAAGTCTGATGGACGAGTTTGCGATGTGGACTTTGACTGTAGGCTTTGTCTTCAGCGTTTGGGTACGTGAGGCTTTTCAGAGATGATTCTGTGATCAGGTGGATGTTCTCGGCAGTGCAGTGTGGCGAGTCCATGGGCGTCACGCAGCTGCTGCTTCCTGTACTGCATCCCGCATCGATGGAGGAACACTGAGAGCTCTGCAGGGAATGAATTCCTTCACTCTGGAGTGAGGACATCCTCTTCGGTAAGTGGTACTCGTACAACCGTGTCACTTCCTTTTCAGATGACGGTACCTTGTTTTGCTGTGAAGACTGCTCGATTAAATACGCTTCTTCTGCAGCTGTGCGAGTGTTTAGATCTATCAAAGATCCTCTGAGATTACTAGTGACTGTGTTCAAGCCACACTTTGGCGTTTTGGAGTAAACGTGCTCCTCTGCTTTACAGTTCAGGATCTGTTGTGGTTGTCCATTCCTGTCCTGAAATGGAAATGGTGTCCTTTGGAGGTCAAACCCTGTGTGAAGTGGTTCTTTTGAGTTCACATTATTGTATCTCCCAATCACGTCCTCTACGTTAGAGCCGAGTGTTTTTATTTCGTTTTTGCTGGATGTTCCCATTCTGCGCTCTGCCTCATCAACTTTTCCTGCTCTCTTGCCCATCATTACATCCATGTGCATTTTGTTGAAGTAATCAGACAGCGATTTGGTCTCCATTGTTTCAGGTTCCATTTCCAAGTGGTCCGAATGGAGTGCCTGACATGAAGCTACAGCTGTGGACTTCAGTTCTTCCTCCTGGTTTCTAGACGTCGCCCTCAAGCGAAACTCAGTTTTTTCAGCGTCCAGAGTCTGATAGCCTTCTGCAGTGACCACGAACATTTTCAGGGGATTGTCAGAGAGTTTCTGAGCTGCTGCAAGTTCTGAGCTTTCAGTCATTTCGGAGGAATTAGTCTCATTTCCTGAATCCGAAGCGGACTCGGGGCTATAGGATCGAGATATTTCTACACCTGTGCCACAGAAAGACAAATGGTTTAGCCAACATTTCTCTTTTCAGTACTACAGTTATCTAAAAGGATCTAAAAGATCACGGTTTCACGGTATCATCAAGTGACCATTAGTGACTTCAACACCCCTGCTGATTAAATCTCCTCAAAAATCTAGTGGAACATCTTCCCAGAAGAGTGGAGCTCATTATTAACAGCACATGGGAGACGAATGTGGAATTGGAAGTTCAGGAAGCACATTTTTAACCGTGAAACCATGATGATGTCATAGCAAGCATTCACACCACGGCACATATTTTAAATCGTTTATTTGTACAAAAAAAAATAAAATGATAAGACAATGAAACTGATGCATGTGTTTACAACATTAACAATGGAACAAAATAAACAAATGAATCAGGACAAATGCAAACAAAACAATGAGTTCACGTCCACGTACGATGAAAAATAAACAAACTGAACAATATGGAGGTTTGAGTGATGGAGAAATGAACAAATGGCTGGAAGACATCATTAATGAATGAATGTTACGATCGAGTAAGAACCTGAATTATTGTCTGAATGTGGGTGGGTCGGATCTTCAGAGGCTGCCAAAGCTTCTAGTGCTTGCAGTGTGGAAACCACAGCATCATCCAACCCTTCCTCCTTCCCACCGTCGACGCTCATCGGCACGGAGTCTATCAGCGACACCGGGATGTCTGAGTTTCTTTTCTTCCTCGTTTGTTCTCCTTGGTGCTCATCTTCATCTGAACTGTCCCTGAATCCAGGTGGTGGAGCAGCTATAGCCAAGTTTAACGACTGCAAAAGCACATCGTTGTCTTCTACGTCGTTTCCCTCTGGTGGAGGGGGAAGGGAGGTCAGGTCGATGATGTCATCGCTGGATTCCGACAGGGAAAGAAGAGACAGAGCTCTTTCTCGAGAATCCGCCATCGCCATCATTGACATGTCGTCCTCACAACTAATGTCGTCCTCGTCCTCCGCATCGTCTGTGGTCTCGGCGTAGCAGATCTCATGCAGGAGCGGCTCCTCGATTCCCTCTGCACTACCAAAGATCTTACCATCGCCATAAACCATGTGATTCCCATACTGGAAGCCATCCATGTCCAAACACTGATCCAAGGGTTTATATTCATCCTGGTGCAGATAAAGTGCACGCTGATCATTCAAAACCTCTGGAATGTCCTCCATTAACCTTTGGTACCCCAAATGCTGGGGATTCACGTTCTCCAATGGAGCGTCTCCAAATATAAAAGACACCTTGGCGTTTTTGGGGGATTCGTCAGACTTACTCCTGAAGAAGGGCTGCGTGTGGGCGAGGGGTTGCATACATGCGCCCCTGCTGGCCTGATGCACCTGGTGGAGCTCAGTAATATACATGGGACTGGGGTTTGAGTCTGAGATCCTGCCAGTGTGGTCCTCACACCCAGTACAAGAGCCATAGTTCCACTCAATCGCCTGAAAGTTGTGCTTTTCCTGGGAATCGTGGCCTAACAAAAGACACAAGGTACAGTAGTCAAAGCCAGGAGCCACAGGAACCAACAGTAAAGAAACATGTGTTCTTCATGAACACATGCATCCACACGTCCATTATTACCAGATGTGGTGTTGGCCATGTTAAAGATGGAGCGTCGTGAATCCACCAGCAGTCTGTAGTACCCCGCAGTAAGACATGCCAGATTCATCGCATCACTCGACTCCATTATTAATATGATGGGCTGAAAAACAACAACAACAACAACAGCATAATAAAAGAACAATACTGTAAAAACATCACTCCATCCATCTCACCAGCAGCTCCACCTGGAGCACCTCCTTAACGATCATCATCTATATGTCTTCTAATGTCAGTGCCTCAAATAACTACACCAGCCTCCTCTTGAGAACGCAAATAAAAACCTCATACATTAATGCACCACCATGACTTTCATCTCCATTAAAAACCTCCATCCATCATTCCTACAGTACCATCCATCCATCATTTAACTATTTATCCAAACATATATCCATCCATCCTTTCATCTATCCATCCATTTTACCTTCACATCGAGCACATGGAGCTCTACTCGGACGTTCCTCTCATCCTCAGTATACATCTCAATGCGGTTAACGTGGCTGAAGTCGGCCAGCAGAGCCACCAAGTTGGTTTTGGTGTTGATGACGTGGCTAATTCCATGTCGTGGTCCAACAAGAAGCGTGACCTCTGTGTGCTTCTCTGCTTGCTAATGGCATCACACACACACACACACACACACACACACACACAATGTTTCTATTGATTTAGATGTTAGTGTTAAACAATAGATGACTTACATCTAAATAAAATGATTTATTAATGAGAGTTCTATATATATTCCAATTTGAGAAGGTTTAGTGTGTAGTGAACATCTGCATACACACTGAGTTATCAAAGAAAATACACAAACTCACAAGAAGTGTGGATTTAAACACTCTTCCTCCATACAGTCTCAGGTCACTGAGATACTTCAGGTAGTGAACTTTGGCCTGCAGTGCTGTCAACTGTAACCAATCAATCAATCAATCAATCAATTCAAGACACACACACACACACACACACACACACACACACACAAATGAGATGTATTACTCAGGATAAATATAATCACTAGTTAATTGCGCTACTTCCTGTGAATGACCACTAGGGGCAGTATTCTGCACATTTAGGACCCCATGGTATAGCGCAATACCGAATGCTCACCTTCTTCCCAGGAGGCACCAGGTTCTGATTCGTTTTCAGGATGTGTGCTATGGCCTTCTTGATGTTTTTTTCCTTCATGCTGGACAGAACTGCTGGAGGAAGAAACAGAGCCAAACCCCACTCCTTCCTGCAGACCCACACAAAAAGATCTTTATGATGCACGTTTAGAGTAAATACTAGCAGTAGATTGTAAGGTGCAGGATTCTGCCACAGATTTTAGAATCACTCACTCAATGTATTTGAAGGAGACCTTCTGAGTTTGTTTGGTGCTGATGGTGAGGATGTACATCTGAAGAGCGGCGAGACGGAGAGCCGTGTCGTACTTTAGCTCTGAACCGAACCGTTCCAGAACAACATCCTTACAGCTCTGAAAAGCACACGGAGAGGATTACACACACAGCATTGTATTTTAATGTAACAACCTTAGATCCTGCTCCACCTCCAGTCCGCCAGACACCTGCTCCACCTCCAACTTCCCAGACCCCTGCTCCACCTCCAATCTCCATTTTCAAACTCCACCACCATTTCCAAAACCCTACTCCACCACCAACTTCCCATTCTTCTGCTCCACCTCCAGTCTCCCACTCTGCTTCTTCATGCCCAGTCTCTCCAAACCTTACTCCACCTCCAACTTCCCAGACCCCTGCTCCACCTTCAATCTCGCAGACCTCTACTCCACCTCCAGGCTCTCAAAACCCTACTCCACCACCAACTTCCCATTCTTCTGCTCCACCTCCAGTTTCCCCATACTGCTTCTCCACATCCAGTCTCTCAGAACCTTGCTCCACTAACATCCCAATACCCTACTCCACCACCAATGTTCCACCTTCAAATTTTCAGAGCCCCTGCTCCACTTCCAACCTCTTAAACCATTACACCAATAATCCATGAGTTTGTAGCTCCTCAAACCAGCTTTATTTCTGACTGCAACAACGTTTTTATCCCCTGCAGCTTCTGAGGATTAGAGCTCACACTCACCTGCACATAGAGATACTCGAAGGTCACGGGGTCACGACGGAGAAGATCCACCGGATCCCGTGGTACAAAAGCAATGCGAAACAAACACCTCATCTTGTGAGATCCAGGCTGCTGAGTCACCTGGAACAAGAATTACATACACACCGAGTTTTAATCGTTTCACACTTTTTATTATTTATGGTCACAAACTACATTTCCCATCAGCCATTGCACTTGGGTGCACTTCCTGCGTGTTACTCGATATATTTCAAGGTGTTATTTGATTCCCTCTAAATAATTGTAGTTCAGATTGAGCGTACCCGACTCAGCATGTCCTGCTCGTGCAGGAGAACCAATTTCGTGTTTGAATTTTCCATCTTACGTTCCAACATCAGAGAAAAATGCTCAATGCTTTTGATGGACAGCTTCTCCTGCAGCGTCAGTAGGACGTCCTTCCAGAAAAAAAAAGATGCAAATATCAGTTATTATTATTTAATGTGTTGAATAAATTGAGCAAAACATTAGTGTTTATTAAGATAAATCCATCTGCTTTTTTTACTTCTATAACATTCAGATGATCTCAACCCTGATTGGTTCAGAAGCTTTTAATCTACAATCACTGACCAGTTCATATCAAACCTTCATATTTCTGTCCCACATGACGCAGATGTTTTTATCATTAATAAATGTAATAACCAGGATTTTAATACCTTAATGGAGGTGTTGCTGTCAAACCTGAACGATTTCGTCTGGCTGTTTTCAAGGTACACTTTCAGAACATTTGGCATGAAGAGAAGTGAGTTATCCTTCACCGTTTCCTGAAATCAATCAGACACTGTAGATAAATAACGCGATATAGAGATTCATGTGAAACTGTAAACTGATTTTTTTTTTTTTGACGTACAGGAATTTGACCGTTAACGATGACCTCTTCTGCAAATCGGACTTTCACAGGGTTGGATTTCAGCTTTGCCTTTTTGGCGGCGCTCATGAAGGCGGATTTGGGAGACTGAAAAAAAAAATAAAAA
Source organism: Silurus asotus (assembly GCA_024362625.1). NCBI lineage: Eukaryota > Metazoa > Chordata > Actinopteri > Siluriformes > Siluridae > Silurus > Silurus asotus. The sequence continues at coordinate 15,499,000 of MU545793.1, read as the reverse complement.
AATTGAACATTCTGGAAAAACATGAACATTGTCGTTAGAGCTTCAATATACAGTAATATATATATATATATTGAGGAAGATAATTAGATGGATGAAGTGTATAGGATAGAGAATAGACCACTCTTACAGGATACGGCTGGATGACAGTCAGTACGATGGCCTCTTTACAACTCCTACAACAGGAGGAAGTAAAAACAGTACGAAAGTTGAGACGTGAAAACAGCAGCACTGCGCAGATCCTGTGTCTAATGTTTGCTTGGACTTTCTCTCACTAGGAACAATAAAATATACAGTTTCCTAAACACATTATTTAGGAATAATTTCATCTTATTTTTATGATTAATCATTTTTCTTGATGTAATCTTTTGTGTGTATGTGTGTGTTTTTTTTATCATTTGGGATTCCCTCATTTTACAATTAACCCATTTTAAGATCTAATGTATTGGAAATTGATTGATTTTGGGGACAGATTGATTGTGGAGTTTGACTCTATGATAAAGCCTTGTGCCCTCTGTAAGACAGGAGCAGGTCTCTCACACCTGCCTGTAATCGTGAGTTGAGGCGTTCGAGTACCTGACCAGGTCGATCACTCGCTCTCTGGGAGCGCTGCTGACTGGCTCATCGTTGATCATAATGATCTCATCTCCAGGAACCAGTTTTCCCTCTGATGGACCTCCTGTGGATGAAATGAAACCTGTGAGAGTCTGCCGTGAGAATGAAACGTTTGTCCCTCGCTGGGCTCGTCTGGGTAATACGTGTGAGGAAACAGGAACTATTACCTGGAGTGACAGAACGAACTATGACGGGCTTTTCACTTCCTGCTACGAACCCGAAGCCTAACACTGGGTCTCGTCTCATCTCAACTTTCCGAGGAGCTAACTTATCTCCCTCCAGCCCCAGACGCACTTCCTCCAGAGAACTGGGCTGGGAGATGTTACTGAGAGAGAGAGAGAGAGAGAGAGAGAGAGAGAGAGAGAGAGAGAGAGAGAGAGAGTAGTTACGTTCCAAATGAGAAACTACAAATTTTCAGAGCCACAATTTATTAGGGGTTGACTGTATTTATTATTTATTCATTATACAATTATATTTATTGAATATATTTATATGCTGTTTAGAACATTTTGTTTTTTAAACTTTATTTTAAAAACTGCAGAACAAAATAATAAACTAATCCAACAGAGAGAGAGAGAGAGAGAGAGAGAGAGAGAGAGAGTAGTTACGTTCCAAAGGAGAAACTACAAATTTTCCGAGCCACAATTTATTGGGGGTTGACTGTATTTATTATTTATTCATTATATAATTATATTTATTGAATATATTTATATGCTGTTTAGAACATTTTGTTTTTTTATCTTTATTTTAAAAACTGCAGAACAAAATAATAAACTAATCCAACATCAGGAGGTTAAATAAATTCACATAAAATCATAATTAAATCTGGAAAATAAAACTGGTAGTCACTCCGGCACGTGGTCTTTTCTGAAACAGACCCCCAGTAAAGAAAGGAAACGTTGAGATCCATTTATTTGGGATTCACTATTTTAGGGATTGTTTTAATTTGGGATGATGTTATTTTGACTCTGTTCACACTCGTCTATCATGTTGGGATTAGCTCTATGTGTATGATGACCTTTGAGACCATTTTTGGTTTCTTTTCATTTCTGGATTGAATCATTGTATTAAGAATCTTAGAAAAACCTTCCTCAAGTGTTGCCTATTTCCCCATTTTACCAATAATATAAAATGAATTGAAGAGCATTTGAGGTTTTGTTATCCATATTTATTCACACTTCATGTTGTGAAACAAGTGTAGTTCCTCTAACTTCTTTCTCACTAATGTTAGCGCACAAGTCGTTTCCTCAGCAGCCGCTAGAGAAATTAACACCTTCTGAACACTCAGCATCAGGACTTTAACCAGTGCTGTGGAATGACCTCATTGTCCACTTTATTAGGAACACCTGTACACCTGCCCGTATCCAATCAGACAACCGTATGACAGGAGCAGGAAGTAGAAGCCCGTGTAGATGCAGGTCGAGAGCTTTAATTCATGTTTATATTACACATAAGGATGAGGGTGGAAAAGTGAGATCTTTGTGACTTCCTCTGTGGTATGGATGTTAGAGCTGGATATTTTATTATAGAAACACTTTTTCTTCAATCTGATGTTTGAAGAAACTCTTGACCTGGATCTGCAGGATGCTCAGACAGCCTTGAAGGGTGGAATTATGTCCAAATTGAATTTCTGGTAAAAAGAAAACCCATGAAATGATAGACGTCACGATAAGAAATGGCTCCTGGTATAAAACTCATCCCTGTTTCATTCCTCGGCTCTGTTCTCCTTCTCTCTGTACTGTTCAGTAATTAGAGCAGTGGCTGTGTGAAGATCTTCACAGCTTCTGACACACACTAAAGACCTACAATTAATCTTTCACATGAGGGAGTGAGGGCAGAGCTGGTCTTCACATCACTACAGCTTCACACACACACACACACACACACACACACACACACACACACACACACACACACAAATACCACAACCAGGACTTCAACCTTCTCAACATCATCTGTATATATCACCCTGTTAGTCTTCACTTTTTTAATGTATTTTTATGGAACATGTTAAGTGCATGTGCTGATGTTTATAAACAGCTCCTTATTTTAGTTATTGTTTATTATTAAAATCAAGATTTACAAATCTTTTCTTTTCTTTCCTACATACCTTCATTTCATCACAGTCACACAAAGTCACACAATGTGCTTAATAAAATGAAACATAGTTTGTTTGGAGACACACACACACACACACACACACACACACACACACACACACACACACACACACACACAAACATATGTGCTGGCAGGAAGTCACGTGTAACCCGCTGTGGGATTATATCCTGCTGTCTATATGTTAGAGTGAATTGACATAGCCACCTGCTAACAAGCCACGCCCACTTTCACATATGTTCACTGGAATGGCTGTCATTAAAGTCCTCAGACGACAAAGAACCACATTTCCAGGCTAATCAGACACATTAGCGAGGTTACACCCAGACTCTGCTGCTGCGCTGCTCGTCTTTTGATCCCTGATGAAGTAAAAACAGTTCTTGGCGCGGCACTTTGTGAGCTGCAGCGACGGAAGGCCGTGTTTTAAAGACTGTAATTTGGGACCCGGCCCTCGCCCACACGCTGTCGCTCACGCCCAACACAGATTAGGGGTCTCTTCAGACTCGCCTTTCTTGTGCGGAACAATAAAGCTTTAAACCCGAGCAGGTCGCACAGGCGTGGATCTGCCTGAGCAGAAACCCCACTTCTGTTGTAGTGAGGACTGTATGGGGAAAAAGTGAGATGTTCCATGACGTATTTTTGGTCATGTGACCCTTTTAAACTGAAATCACACAACTCTGGTTAAACCTCAACAGCATCTCCAACCAGCATGTCTGTTTATAAAACTCACCGTCGAGACAAAAAGTAAATAAATAGCAAACAATTTTCACATTCAAATTTGATGCTATATTTTGCGTTTGTGGTCTAAAAAAGCTGAAGCTGTTCCATGAGTTTGCTCCTATTGGTGGATCTGAGATGAGCATCGGAACAGCGCATTTTATTGTGCCATCACCCGTTTCTTTACAACGTGATTTAAAAAGCCGAGGAACAATGTCATTAAAAACAGAGACGACCAATCACAGAGCTGTAAAGTGTGTATGTGAGTGTGTCTGTGTGTGTGAGGGAGTGAGACACCAGATCACACCCCGGTAACAAATTAGCTAATTTGCACATTTGCGTCTGACTCACTCGATGAAGAAGTCACGCTCGTCTCTACTGGACAACGTGTCCCAGCCGTCTGCAGGAGCGTGAGACGAAGATGACCAGCCGCCTGAGGCTTTGGTCCTGTGGCTGAAAACATTAAACATATTGAGAAGGGTGTGAAGTGTGTTACCATGTTTACAACAACGCTTAACAATTTATTTTATGTAAATTAATATCTATTTTTATTCCTCTTTAAATAGAGAACTAATAAGAGTGACGGACATTTTCAACTTCATTCATCAAATTACACATTTAAATACAGATTTATTTATACACCTTATTATTACCTTTATTATTACACACACACACACACACACACACACACACACACACACACACACACACACACACACACACACATATATATATATACACCCATACCCTTGGACCCTGTGTGCACAGAGGTAAGAGACCCAGAGTTTTTTTTTATGAATAATCCAATTAAATTCAATTATTAATTTGTTTATATAAAAAACATATAAAACTGTAATAAATACAACAAACATAATTTCACTCTAAAGACTGAACATTTAAACTCAACAGTGCACTTTTATCACTTGTACTTTTTAGAGATATTTTATTGTCATTTATATTTAAATACTTTTGCCTCACATGGTGAAATTATTTAAAATGAAATTCAATAATGTACTGTGTATAGCGAGTGATACAGATGTGACGCAGGTGTGATGCTGATGTAAAACAGGTGTGAAACAGGTGTGAAACAGGTGTGATGCAGATGTGAAACAGGTGTGAAACAGGTGTGATGCAGGTGCGAAACAGGTGTGATGCAGATGTGAAACAGGTGTGATGCAGGTGTGAAACAGGTGTGAAACAGGTGTGATGCAGATGGGATATGTGTGAAACAGCTGTGATACGGGTAAGTTATCAGATTCAAGCCAAGGGCACTGATTATCACAGGTGCTCAAGATACATCCTGCAGGTTCAGCTGAGGTGGAGATGAAAAGCTGAAGATACAAAGATGAAGAGATAAAAAGATGAAGAGAGGGATTGCTGAAGAGATAAGGTGATGAAGAGATAGGGAGATGAATATGAAGAGATGAGGTGATGAAGATAAAAAGCTGAAGAAGAGATGAAAAGATGAAGACGCAGGGATTAGGTGATGAAGATCAAAATATTATAACAAAATAAGGAGATGAAGATGAACAGATGAGGAAATGAGAAGATGAAGATGAACAGATGATAAAGAAATGAGGAGATAAAGATGAAGAGATGAAGTGACTCACCGTTTGAAATGGCGCATGGTTAGAACAACACGCAGGTTGAGATGAACTCATGTTCCTCTACAGATGTTAGTGTGTTGTGTGTGTAATCCTCGGAGCCTGGTCTCGGTGCTGTGACGCCGTGGTGTCTGATGCTCGTGGTGAAACTCAACACTCTCCACACTCATTAATAAGTGACGCAGTGTGTGGAGGAATGTGCGCTGAACAATTAATGAGCAGTCTAACTCTTCCCTTTCAGTTCAGCCTGCTTCTGCTCTTCACTCCCACTCATCCACACTCGCTCAGGAACCTCACAAGAACCTCTGTATTCCTCTGTAGGCTCCGCCCACTCGCACAATCTCACACTCTGATTGGTTGATGTTCGTCCCTGTTCTCTCTCCTCATCCGTCATCCAATTACATTACGCACCTCATTGACATTCATTAATGCATCCATCTGTTCATTCGTTCATCTGTTCATCTACTCATTCAGTCATCTACCACAAGCACAGAGCTTCTGCACAGATTGGATTTATGTATAGATATTGAATGATATTTGAATTAGACATTGTGTATTGGTTCGGATTCTGTTTCAAAAGATCTGTACTTTGATTGGACCTTTTTACATCTCTAATGTTTGGATTAGATTCTGGTTTTATGAGCTCTACTCTCAGATCGGATAACACTTGAACATCTTTATGATCCGATTAGATTTTGCTAGGATTAAAACAGATTTATGTTCAGATTGGACTGATGGCTGTATGTTTGGATTAGATTCTGTTTTAAATGCTCTATGCTCATTACAGATAATACATTAGCAACAATTATCTTGAACTGGATTCTACATTAACAGCTCTATACTCAGATTAAACTGCAGCAGGTCTGTGATCAGATTAGAGTCTATGTTATTAGGTATATACTTGGATTGATTTGTGCTTTAACATTCCTTGCTCGGATTGGATTGAATGTTAACAGCCAGATGCTTAGATTGGATTTAACATCTCTCAATAGTTGTTCGTTGTAATTGTTATTTTTATCTATAAATTGTACTACATGTACATTTCTAAAGCTGACATTGACTTTGACTTTCTATTTTTATCTCCTACAACTGTTCCTGAAATGGAAGTGTGTGTAGCTCTAGAGCTGGGTCTTATTTACAGCACACTGAGAGAACCGGAGCGGCATGCACTTCATATTCTCACAGGCCAAAGGGCACTGCTAGACAAAAGCCGAGAGATCGTCAGAAATACACGATTTAACTCATTATATTCTACCTGCAGCCAATTCACGCTGTTTTTGTCATTTAATTTAATAAAACCACTTTCATAATTGCCTCGCATAACTAAGCATGTAATTCACAAAGAATAGGAAATAGTCCTATATGAAGTTCATTATTAAAATGTTTTATTAACATAACATATTACATTTTCTCTGATTGGCTGTTTTTTTCTAAGCAAATAAGTGTGGGATCTTCTCAGTGGCTCGAGGTGACCTGGCCAGTGATTGGTGTCAGTGAACAGGATGAGTTTCACCTCCACTCCTGAGCACGGCCATTTTCAATTATTTAAAAGTGCAAAGTGATACCCACTCTCCAGTGAAGTGTTGCTACGTTAAGGCTGACTTTTGTGTGCATTGTATTAACTAAGTAATTACTCATAATGCATTGTATGAGAGATTGAAAATTAAACAAGGCTACACCGGTTTAAAAAATGTGGGTGTAATACTGAAAAAGAATACAGGAAATTAGATACTGAAAGACTGATAGCTTACGTTATTGTTATGCAATTAATAATCTCAGCAATCCAACAGCAATTAATGTTCACAATCCAACAATCATACAATACCAGGTGAACACAATGTGATAAACCAATCACAAGACAGAGATGAGAGCAGAAGCAAAACACAGAACTAAATGTGACACAGTGGGAAAACTGTGGGACCTAAAACCCAAAAGCGTATCTACAAATTTATGATTATGTATCTGAGTTCCTCAAAATAAACACTGGAGATATCAATATTTATAAGCAGCACATGATTGTCAATTATAGTTGTGCAGAGGCTGCATGAGATTCAACTCCAAACTCTAAAAAATCCAAACTCAGGCAGTTAGTCTTGACCTGACTTATTCCATGCAACTCGGAATTCCAGGTTGGGTAAAGTTCAGATATGTGAATGAGATCATTAAACAGAAGCAATTCAGGTACATCCTCTTGAAATGTTTCTCAAGCCCTCAGACCAGGCATTCAGGGATAAATTTGCTCTGGGAATTCACAATTTTCCGAGCTGAATTCACCTTAGAACATTCCAACTGCCTTGGAGTATAACGATTTGCAGCAATCGCTCCTATCCTGAAGAGAGCGATGCAGCGGCACTTTAGTTCTTCAGTCTATCCAGATGTCTCACCTCCTCATCTGTACTATAATCTTAAACAAAACTTTAAATCTCACGTGAATACCTCCTCAACTTATAATCGCCATCTATCCAAATCTACCAGAGTACCAGAGCGTTAGAGCGACGTCGCCACTACTTCTCATTGACATGGCGCTCGATTGTTATTGGAAAGCGAGATGTTCAGGCGCTAATGTGTCATGGAAGGTGATTTATACAATGGAAATGTATTCTCTTGTGAAAGTGTGCGAGCAGCTGATAACAGTGTCACCTCAGAACGCCAAACAGCTGCGAAGTTCTCACACAAAATACACCACACGCTACAGCACACGCTACACCACATGCTACAGCACATGCTACAGCACATGCTACATACACAAACACGTCACTAATAATTCAATATAAAGACATTTACGCAGTTTCAGGCTGGAATTTTGATAGGAATGTTTTATAGTAATGATGTACACGGATGTGTGCCTGAGGCCTGAGCGGTGTGGGATTATAAGGCGGGAAGGGGTTTCCGTTATTTCCGTTACATTTTTTTTTTAATTTAAATGCGGCTCTAGAAGAATCTCTGGAGCGGCGCGTGCGGTGGAGGGAAGGAAAAGGCGGGAAGGCTGAGGTGACGTCCGTGAGCGGCGCGCGCACCCATCCAGTCAGTGAGGTGAGGTGAGACAGTGCGGACTGAGGGACAGAGGGACAGAAGGATGGAGGCTCCTCTTCTCCAGTGTCCCCCTTCTCAGATGTTCACTTCAGGTCAGCGTTCACACTCCTCTCACTCCGGATTATAACCGGGTATCAGAACACACACGACCCCGCAGGAAAACGCACCAGGCCCGTTTCTACACCACACACAACCCTTTTTGACGACGCATATACGACCCTCTCCAAACACCCCGCGCATTTTGTGTTCTTTTTTTTCATCTCTCATTTCTCCTTATCCCTCCATCTGCCTCCCAGAAGACGCTATAACGCCGGAAAATGGCGGACTCACCCTGACAGCTTGGGCATCCTGACGAAGCTGAACACGTCCATCAGGTCCGCCGTTTCACTCGGTTCCCGGAGTCACGCGCGAAAGACGGAGGAGGAACGGACGCCTCGAGCGGGGGAAAGCGGCAGCGAGGGCGCGCGCGAGGACCGCGGTGGTCTGAAAGCTCTGCCCCGGCGCGGTGTTATTGCCCCCAGACGGCATTTTTTTTTCTCACGGCATTTTTTTCCTGCCGCTAAACTGGCACCATGTCAGAGTCAGTGCCATCGCGGCACCCGGGCATGATGCAGGGGAAGGATGGGGGGGAAAGGGATGGAGAGAGAGAAAGATGGATAGATAGGGATGGATAGAGAAGGGATGGATAGGCGCTCGTGCTCTTCATGTGAGAGTGGGATGAGAAAAGAAGAAGGGATGCAGAACAGAAGGCAGCGTGGGAGGACAGAGAGAGGGGGAGTGATGGAGAGACAGCATGTCCGTAATGAATCACTTCAGAGAACCGATTCGCCAGAACAACTCCTTCATTCCTATTAAGATTTGTATTCAAAGATCGATTCGTTTGAACCGGTTCATGCGGGATTTTTGTTATTATTATTATTTTTTATTCGGATGTCATTGTAAATGATCAGAAAAAATAGGATTAGACTTTAGATTTGATAATAGATCAGAGATTGGGTCATTATAATCATTTGAGTTAATTATAAGACCATCTCACTGTTTTCTACATAGCAGTCAGCAAGCTCGTGCTCGAATCCCATCTCATTCAACATTTCTACAGTTCTGAAGTCTAGATCAGCGGCCTTGTCTCAATCACAGCTCAGCTTCTAGAGTCCCTTAAATATTTTACTCCACTGAACGACTCCAAACTTATATTTATAATCTGATCTACTGATGGGAATACAGTCACTGCCAGGATGTTCTGATAATCACCATCTCATCATCACAGGTACACCACTCAAATGAATCGCCCGCTCTTGTGAGTCGATTCGAGGATCGATTCAATGTAAATGATTCACTTAGAACCCAATAAATGAATTGTGAGTCATTCATAACTAGCAGGTGCAGAGAGAGACAGATGAATGTGGGAGGGATGAAAATGGAACAAATCCACTAACTATCCATCTATCTATCCATCCTTCTATCCATCTATATATCTACTTATTGAGCTTTATTTCTGGTCCAGACTCCTTCGACATCAGAACAGAGGAGAGAAAAGCAGTAGATGGAGGAAGTGAATGAAAGTAACCTTTCAATAAATCTGTCTGATCGACCTGGCCCTCACTGCCCCAGACTAAACTGATTTAGCTCTGCCAAAACACACATTAACATCCATTATCAGCAAAAAAAAACCCAGACTTTATCAAGCCCATGTCTGAAATGTTCTGAGTTAGAAGATGTTAGAGTAAAAGAAAAACAAGGAGGTTCAAGGAGAGGAAAGTTTCAGCAAACGTATTGTGAAATGTGTCCTTCACAAGAAGATATGGAGCAAAATACTGCTCATGGATTTAATTTTTCTGATTATCAGTGTTAAAAGAATCATATTCACGTTTCAGTTCATTTTGCTATAATTGATTCATTTGATTCCTTCTGATGTATTTGACCTGCTCAATTACACGTTAACTTGTTTATTAGAACGGTGCAATACCTGATGATTTTTTATTTCTCACTTCTATAAATAAGCTGCCCTCCATCTCAGACTGGTGAGAACACAACACTATATGCCTAATTATGAATTATATAATGAAGTAATTCTCCTGGATTCAGCGTAGGATCCAGTGTGATCTGTAAACATCCGAACTCTTCACCCTGTTGCTGAATCTTTTCTCATTCCGGTAACATTTTTACATTAAGGCTTGTGTGGAGGTGAGATGGCATTCGATCGGTTCATTTAGTTCCTTGTGTGAGTATTGAATCAGCAGGAAGAAGTGAATAAAACAGTGCTGTGCTGAGTATTGATCCACTATTCAATTAAAATCGGAATTTTTAGATGATTCATTTTACTTCGAAGATTCTTCTTTATTTTATTTTTTGTACAGATTTACATATTTGTATATAATTTATTTAAATTGATTAATTGATTTTGAACACCAGGTTGACCCTGTCGTTACACATTACACATAATTCTTCACATTTCTACACTGCCCAGAGCCTTTATATTTATTTGTTGTGCATTTATTAACATATTACAATACAATTCTACTATTTGCACTTCTGGAAGATGCCAAACTGCATCCTTTCTTTCTTTCTTTCTTTCTTTCTTTCTATCTATCTATCTATCTATCTATCTATCTATCTATCTATCTATCTATCTATCTATCTATCTATCTATCTAGCAAGCACACATCTAATCTGTTTTAATTTCTCTAGTGAAGGTATCTACTGAGAATGGGGTGAAGTGGGGTAGCGTGAATCTCACCCCAACGGGCCTCCATTCATTAGTGCTTGTTTGTTGAAATTCTCATGTTTGACCACTAGGTGTAGCAATAACTCACTTGAGATAAATGGAGCAATGAGCACTCAATGCTGTGGCTGTCTGATATCCAGAAACACGAGCCAATAAACAAAACTTCAGCGTATATCTAACAAATAGCTACATTTTTACCATTGACTATAAATCCAGCTGAGGGTATTTCTTTCTCTTTTTTTTAGAAAGCAACCAGGAAAACTTGAAATTGAATTTGGTAGTGTTTTGTATCCAAACAGCATCACCACATAACCGAGTTCTATCCAGTCTGCAGAATTAAACTAGCTGGTGCAGATATTGTGAAAAAAACTCTGTTAGCAGGTTCCATATCTCTGTCTCATGTCTCATGTCTCGACCGAGCTGAGGGTGAAACAGAGTCACTGTAACCCCTATGAAGTGGATCATTTTCCTATAACAGCACATCCTGTAGTGTTTCATTTCTTTTATATTCCTCTTACAAAAGCAGTCACATTCAGTCCCTGAAACCCTGAAGTTCTGTTTCTACAGTAATAAATCATATCCGTTCCTAAAGAATGAATACAGAACTGGTTTCATGTGGGAAAATAAATCCATACTTACTGTATGATTGTGAAGATGCCGAGTTCATTGTGCGTTTCCATTGCTCTTTGTGTGTGTGTGTGTGTGTGTGTGTGTGTGTGTGTGTGTGTGTGTGTGTGTGTGTGTTGGGTTTTATTGCTTTCTGGTTATATTATTTAGCTTCATTTTTGTTTTCTGGGTTTTGGTGATGCTCTGGAGTTTGAGCTTGCTAGAAAAAAATAACACACTTTGTGCTCTGTACTCACCCGTAGGCAGAGAGAGCGAGAGCGAGAGCGAGAGAGAGAGCGAGAGCGAGAGAGAGAGAGAGAGAGGGAGAGAGAGAGAGAGAGAGAGAGCCTGTATAATGAAATATCGTTACAGTCCAGTGCACAGTGAATCAATGGCGAGCATCTGCACTCTGATTCGTGGCAAGCGAGAACAAGAGAGCCAGACATAGAGAATGAAAGAGAGAGAGGGAGAGAGAGAGAGAGAATGAAAGAGAGAGAGAGAGAGAGAGAGGCAGAAAAGTGCTCTCAGGTCAGATTGTGACTGTGTTATGGAAGGTTTGGGAAATAAAGTGTGGATTCTCAAATCAGCGTAAGAGTCGAGGTGAAGAAGCAGGACACCAGGAGCACTCACTGAATCACACCAATCCGATCGCAACTAATAAACTAAACTGAGCTAGCGTATATGAACTAGCGTATATGAACTAGCGTATATGAACTAGCGTATATGAGGTAGCGTATATGAGGTAGAGTATATGAAATAGCGTATATGAGGTAGAGTATATGAAATAGCGTATATGAACTAGGGTATATGAACTAGCGTATATGAGCTAGCGTATATAAGCTAGCGTATATGAGCTAGCATATATATATATATATGAACTAGCGTATGAGGTAGAGTATATGAAATAGCGTATATGAACTAGTGTATATGAACTAGCGTATATGAGCTAGCGTATATATATATATATATATATGAACTAGCGTATGAGGTAGAGTATATGAAATAGCGTATATGAACTAGCGTATATAAGCTAGCGTATATGAGCTAGCGTATATAAGCTAGCGTATATGAGCTAGCTCTGTCTTGTGCTGTTACAGAATAAATATTGATATTTTTTTATGTGAGGAAGAGGAAAATCCACACGTGACTCTTTTATCAGTTTATAGCCACTTAATGCTGTGGAACATTAACCAAACAACTTCTCACAAGATCTGGCAGCTATAAACAGTCCGTCCCTCAGCACCAGGATCTACAATTTGTGGATCGACCAGAGGAAATAGACATTAGATTTTCATCACCATGTACCAGCTGGAATCATATTTTAAAGTGTGTTTGGTAAAATTGTGTAAAGATATGTCCTGATTCTGGTGAAGAAAACGAACACGTTTGGATTTTTATGAGCGTTAACAATAGCAAGGACTGCATTGGTACATATTAGTTTAGAGTGCACTATATAACATAAAAACACAAACAAAAGCTCATAATCATTAAAGGGGTGTGTTTATGAGGTGATTGACAGGAGGGCCATGTAAACATCTAATCACAAACATGTATTCAGGACCATGATGCAGTTCTCCACACAGGGTCTCATAAATATGTTTTATATGTTTATTTATTTATTATTTGTATTAATTGTAAGACAAAATGACATTAAACTATATAAGTATCATTTAACCGTTTACATTACAGTTTATCTCTTTTAATTCTATATTATATTATTTTCCTGACTGTTGTACAAAATAATGAAGAATTAATGATTAAATCCGCTCGTTGGTGAACTCCTGACCAATCACGTGTCGTTTCGGGGTTCTGACGTCACGGAGTAACCCCGCCCCTGAACCCGGAAGCGGAGCTTTTTTTTTTGATGACGTTGAGTGTTGATGTAAGCAGCAAGATGGCGTCCACGGAGCAGTCTTTCCCGGAACTGGCGGAAAAGGAGATGCGAGAGAAGCTCGCTCTTTGGGACTGGAGCTCCGAGCCCACGGCGCCGCTCACGGACAGGCAGACAGACTCGGTCCTGGAGATCCGCAGCGCCGCTGAGACTCTCCCCATTCCCGCAGAGGTGAGTGTCAGTCACCGCCGGAGAGGGCTGCGTCCCAAACCGCGAGCTGCTGCACTTCAGAGTGCGCGAGATTTGTGTAGTGTATTAAAGCGTATAGCGCGTGAACACATGCACTTTAATTAGATATTATATTTATACATTTATACATTATTGTCTGATTTTAGATTATTATAGCGAATTATGTAGATATACATCATAGAAGTGCGATTTGGGACGTAGCCGTGGAGCTGTTCATGTTAGCTATCAGTTTATTTCTATTTATTATTGAGTTACACTGAGACTGAAAGTAAATCTTTATATAGAAATATAAATCATGTGTATTGTGTTATTACACAAAGTTATCAGTGACGAGCTGCACTGAGAACATTCACACTGTCACTGAGGAGACTCCGGAACCCCGCCCCCTTCTTCTGATCTGTTCAGTTCATCTGACAGGCCACGCCCCTTTCTCAAATATTCAATCCAACACATTTTTATTTGTGTACCGCTTTTACAAATGGACATTGTCTCAAAGCAGCTTTACAGCAATAGAGCGGTTATGAAATATGTTAATTAAAACCGAAAAGCCCCGCCTTCTAATTTAAATATGACTATTTAAACTAAAAATCCCTGCTTATTTAGTTATATTCATTTTAACTAAAAAAAAACACCTCTTACTCAAATGTGCAGTCTCTGTTCTGGCACCGAGGTGGTGGAATGAACTTCCCCTAGATGTCCGTACAGCAGAGTCCCTGATTATCTTTAAGCGACGACTGAAGACCTTCATCTTCCTGAAATACTTAAATTAGCACTTTCCAAGTTTGTAGAATTCGAGTTATATTTATATTGAGTTTGTATTCTTTCGTATCAGTGTAAGATTTATTCACTACTAGAGATTTAAAGCACTTTTGTACGTCGCTCTGGATAAGGGCGTCTGCTAAATGCCGCAAATGTAATGTAATGTAATGTGCACCTCCTTTCTTGAAAAATGTTTATTTAAACTTAAATGTCCCGCCTCCTCAGCGAAATGCCCCGCCCCTTTAGCGACATGTCCCGCCCCTTTAGTAAAGTGTCCCGCCTCCTCGCTGATATGTCCCACCCCTTCAGTGAAATTTCTGTAGATCAGTGTTGTTTTTGTTTTTTCCTTTTGTTCTTCTTTTTAATGTCTCTTTCTTTCTCTGTGGTTTCTCCTTCTCCAGTTGCCGATCGAGGACTTGTGTGTCCTGTCTTCTCGCTCTCTGCTCTCTCCGTTCACAGCCGCCGTTCCTGCCTCCACAGAGGATGTGCTGACGAAGGGCTTTCAGGTTCTGCAGGTGGAGAACGAGAGAATCGAAACAGCTCAGCAGGTAGGAACGCTTCAGATCCACCAACTTCAGATAAACCTGCTGCAGTCCCTCAGATGGAGACTCTCCCCCACGGCATTGTGGGATGTGTGTTAATGATGTTCTGGATGTTTCTTTGTAGTTCTTCTCCTGGTTCTCCAAACTGCAGACTCACATGGACCAAGAGGAAGGAACCAAATACAGGTGTGTATTGAGGAGTTTTAGACGTCCCACATCTATTCAAACCTTCACATGAGTGCTTATCTCTGATTGGCTGATCAAAAACTCTTGCTGTAACCATAGCAACAAGCCTCTGGTTGTTAATGCCTTGAAAACCTCTAGCTGTGTTTCACTTCCTCTGTTTTTCTTTTCTTCTTTCTCTTTTTCTCTGCCTTTTCCACCAGTACTTCAGCGTTATCTCACTCCACTCATCTTTCATTCTCTCGTTCTTTTCCTCACTGCTGGAATATGATGGTTGAATTAAAATTTTTATTAACATATCTCTCTCTCTCTCTCTCTCTCTCTCTCTCTCACTCCACTCATCTTTCATTCTCTCGTTCTTTTCCTCACTGCTGGAATATGATGGTTGAATTAAAATTTTTATTAACATATCTCTCTCTCTCTCTCTCTCTCTCTCTCCCCCACCCTTTCTCTTTCTTTCCTTCCCTCTACCTCCTTTTCTCTCTCTCTCTCTCTCTCTCT
>MU545793.1:15448520-15478520 GCA_024362625.1 Silurus asotus | reverse complement strand
ATGGTTTAGATCTCATCAGAAACATTAGAATCTCATCGTTTTTCTGCTCAGATGCTGCATTTAAGATCCTGAACCCCAAAGCCATGCCCAACTTCTTCCGTCTCAACAGCCACAACGCCATCCTGGAGTTCCTGCTGGAGGTACGTGCTCCTCACAGCCACATTCTCCTGATCTCTCATATCACATCACATCAGTGGTTCTGAGCGAGTGTGCTTTTGTTTCACACACACACACACACACACACACACACACACACACACACACACACACTCAATAGGGAACCCCAGAGATCAAAGAGCACTACATTGACTCGAAGAAGGACGTAGACCGGCACCTAAAGTCCAGCTGTGAGCACTTTATCCAGCAGCAGACTCGCATGTTCGTTGGAAACCTGGAGGAGTTTCTCACCAAGGTGGGTCGTGCACACACACACACACACACACAAACAAACACACACATGTGTAACGCTGTACTACCTGGCCAAAAGTTTGTGCACCCCTGCCTCTCCCACCCACATGTTCATGGTGAACATCTCATTCCATCTTTAGTCTGTTTTTCTGGGAAGGGTTTCCACTAGATTTTTGGGGCATGGCTGTGGGCTTGGAGAACATTCAGCATTTTGAGATCACATTGAGATCAGCCACTGATATTAGGATGTTAAGAAAGGAGTCTTCAGTTCGAGTTAATTCCAGAGGGGTTGATGGGGTTTGCAAGAGCTTCGAGTTCGTTCGGTTGAACCTTCTCTTCATGGACCTCAGATTTGTGTACAGGAGCATCTTCATGCAGGAACAGGGCTGGAGATGGACAGTGGGTGCACATACTTTTAGTCGTGTAATGTATATCCCTGATGTTTCTCTGGACCTTCAGGTGTCTGCGTTGAAGGCGATGGTGGTTGGAGGAGGTCCAAATTACCAGCTCTCCCAGCAGCCCTGGGCTCAGCCTGGTGAGGTTCTGTTTATTACACTGTCAGACAAACACAAACAGGTCTACAGTGATCATTACTCATTCCCTCTGTGTGTGTGTGTGTGTGTGTGTGTGTGTGTGTGTGTGTGTGTGTGTGTGTGTGTAGCAAAGATCAACGACCTGGTGATGTCCACATACCGGGTGATGAAGACCAAACTGCCGCTGACGTTACAGAGCATGATGCTGTACCTGGCGAACAAAGACACAGAGTTCATCCTGTTTAAACCTGTCAGGGTGAGAGTCACATGATCACGTGTTCACCACACATCATCACCATCATCACCATCATCACCATCATCAGCACACTGCTGAGCTTACACACACACATCCTTCTGTCTTACTGCAGAATAACATTCAGCAGATGTTCATGAAGCTCCATGCACTGCTGCAAGAGGAGTACAGCGGAGAGGACCTGCAGATCATCGCCTGTCCCTCCATGGAACAGGTGTGTGCGTGCGTGTGGGTGTGTGTGTGTGTGTGTGTGTGTGTGTGTGTGTGTGTGTAGAGAGAGCGTGAGAGATGTTTATAAATATCAGCTGAGGTACGTGTGTGTGAGATGTTTTGTCTTTCTGCAGGTGAATCTGTTGCTGTCAGTCAGTAAATAACTGAGGACTGAGATCTGGATGGAGGTGGTGATGAAGATGAAGACCACAGGATTTGGAAGATGAACTTGTTACACTTAACGTTTTGTATTTTTTACACTAAACGGTTTGTATATAGAGAGAACTGCAGAGCGTGTGTGTGTGTGTGTGTGTGTGTGTGTGTGAGAGAGAGAGAGAGAGTGAGAGTGAGAGAGTGTGAACACACGGCTACAGAGTCACACCAAGTTTCCAGAGAAACAGGAACAGGACACTCCTGAGCACCACCTCATCCTGTTGCCATGGCAGTGGTGTGTCACAGCGATGGTGTGTGTAGGCGTGTCTTGTAGGGGACAGGGGGTTGCGTGAGTGTGAGGGTCGTTTTTTTTTTTTTATTTGTTTCTTTTATAATCGATTGTTGAGATGAATGTAAATGTACAGATTAAACTCACACTGTCCAGATGTTCAGCTGATGTTCGTTCTTCACATAACGTCCTGTCTGAGAGGAGAAACCAATAAAACTTCTCAATTACAGACCCTTAGTGTCAGCTGGTATGTGTCTCACACTACTCCTGTCTCACTGTCACTCTACTCCTGTCTCACTCTCACACTACTCCTGTCTCACTCTCACTCTGCTCCTGTCTCACTCTCACACTACTCCTGTCTCACTCTACTTCTGTCTCACTCTCACACTACTCCTGTCTCACTCTCACTCTACTCCTGTCTCACTCTCACACTACTCCTGTCTCACTCTCACACTACTCCTGTCTCACTCTCACTCTGCTCCTGTCTCACTCACACTACTCCTGCCTCACTCTGCTCCTGTCTCACTCTCACACTACTCCTGTCTCACTCTCACACTACTCCTGTCTCACTCTCACTCTGCTCCTGTCTCACTCTCACTCTACTCCTGTATCACTCTCACACTACTCCTGTCTCACTCACACTACTCCTGTCTCACTCTCACTCTACTCATGTCTCACTCTCACACTACTGTCTCACTCTCATTCTACCCCTGTCTCACTCTCACACTACTCCTGTCTCACTCTCACACTACTCCTGTCTCACTCTCACACTACTCCTGTCTCACTCTCACACTACTGTCTCACTCTCATTCTACTCCTGTCTCACTCACACTACTCCTGTCTCACTCTCACACTACTCCTGTCTCACTCTCACACTACTCTTGTCTCACTCTCACTCTACTACTGTCTCACTCTTTCGCTATAAATGTGTTTTTGTTTGTTTCTGTTTCACTGATAAACAGTAGAATTACTCCATATTGTTCTCAGTGTTTTACCTTCAGGAGAAACGTGGATGGTGCTACCTGTCTCTCAGTCTCTATAGGTGGAGGTTGGCTAGATATATATGCTGACACACACAGGTGTTCTGAGGTGTAACTTGCTAGCAAACACCAACAATATTCTCTTTTAGCTAGTAATGAATAGCATCAGTGCTGTTTTCCTCTGAGCTCTGTGGTGTGAGGATGATGATGATGATGATGAGCACTCTGTGGAGTGAATTATCACGTCTTTTATTAGTGTGTGATTCTCCACACCATTTTCCTCTTAGTGCATGATGTTTGTGTTCCTCAGCGTGGTCCGTGTCTCCTCGCTATAATCAGGAGAAACGTGGATCAGATCAGCGAGATGCCGGTGATGTCTGACTCATCATCACTTATATAACTCTCATCTGCTCTCAGATTCTCTCTCTCTCTCTCTCTCTCTCTCTCTCTCTCCCCCTCTTTCTGTGTGTGTTCAGAGTTGAATCAGTATTTACATGTGTAATAGATTTTGGGGTTGTGTGTGTAATTATAAATGGGGCAGGATGAAGCCTTGATGGTGTTTATGGGTAATGATGCTCTGCCTTTCTTCTAATATAATCCACGAAAAGAATAAATGTACAGAATCCTCGGTCCTTTACTGCTTCAGTGTAGAAACATCACGACTGACTGTCCTGTAAACACGACCATGACATCCATCTACTCTCATTATATTCCATTAGCAGACCTGCTGATCTTTACTGCTAAACTGGACACAGTTTAACATCGAGCCCTGAGGGAAAGAACAGTTCTCCTGGAGTTTTCTTCCACAGTGAAACCAGAAATAATCCAGAGCTAACTGACATATTAATCTGGAAAGTCCATTTACGTCATCAGTTCCAGCATGGGCTATTTCTTCTTCTAGACCGTTCCTTCTACAGTGAAAGAATATACATCTCTCTCAAGAACATTATTTCTGAAATATTTTGATGATCCACACTTTTTTTTTGGATCAGTGTGTACATGGTGTAAAATTTATCATGAGAAAAGCTCTAATTCAAAAGATAAAAAAAAAAACCTACTGAATTTCAGCTGTTTTTTATTTCAAGACAAACAAACATTATTCAAAATGAGAATTATCTTTAATACTTAAATTAGAATTATGGATTATCTGTTAGTACCTAAAGGTGTAATCTGGATCTCATCATGAAATGTTGAAGTTCTCTGTGAGATGTTGGACCTGTTTCTTCTTGTTCTATTTTTAATGTCTACAACACATTTTTTGGATCATTGTGTACTTCGGCATGTCCAAAAAGAGAAAAAGCATCTAAACAGATATATTGTTCATCTCTAACCCCAGAGACACCAGTCCACTGTGCGAGTTCTCACTGTTCAGCGCTCCGAGTTTCACGCCGTCTCTGACCTATTTCCTACCTGCCGTGTCGGATCTCGTATCTTCAGTCAGTACCGGTTGACTCGTGACGATGGTCTCTCACCCGGGCAGACTGCTCTTCTTAACGGTTTCCTCCAGACATTCCCCTTTAAGCTGAAAACCTTCATGAACTATTAAGAGAAGCACAACTCGAGTGTGATGTCCACGTTCTCTGCTCTTTTCTGTTTTTAAACAGTTTCAAACCAATTTCTCACTTTTATCACCTCTTTAACACGTGATCCTGATTAGAAAATATACATTTGTAATAATTTGGGAAACGTTAAATGTATTTTAAAGACTATAGTTTGTCATTGTTGTGTTTATAGAAATGTATATAAAATAAATTCTAAACTCGAGCAGTGTTTTCTTCTCTGGTGGAGAAGTGTTGCTCAGGGGGAAGCAGTGTGAGCAGTTCAGATCTGCGAGCACTGAGCACTGAGACGTCTCCACTTCAGGTCCACACTTCACTCATGACTCAGTGCTGCAGTCACTTGTAAATCTGGATCATTAATTACAGCATTTATTACAGCATTTTTTCCAACAACAGTGAGAGAGAAAATGTTGAATGGTGACTTTACAATGTGTTCCTTATTCTGAGCCATTATAAAAGATAGAAACTGTCTCACTCTGTTTCTGTCTCACTTTACTCCTGTCTTACTCTACCTCTATCTGTCTTGCTCACTCTGTCTCTCTCTCTCTCTCTCTCTCTTTCTCTTTCTCTCTGTTTTCTTGTTGTTACACTGAGAACTGAGGGTTATGGTTAGTTAATTACTCCAGTGTTTCCTCTGCTAGCTAATTTTACCTCAGGAAAAACATGGCTAGTGCTACCTGTCTGGCTAGGTGGAACTTAGCTAACTATATATGCTAACACAAATGTTTTCCTGAGGTGTAACTAGCTAGCAAAGGAAACACCAGCAGTGTCTCCTCACTCAGGTAAGTATGGATAGCATGATAAAATTTCATTTAGCAATCTTTTCTTGGAGGTTATGCTAGCTACATATGCTAGGCGTGGCCTCTGTAGCTGTCTGTATGAATGAAGGAGGCGTGGCCTCTGTATCTTTAGTCATAAGTGAAGGAGGCGTGGCCTCTATATCTGTAAGTCTGTATGTATTATATCTTTATTAGATGACCATTACTTTGCAATGCAAATATTACTTACCATAAACATAACATCTATCTATCTATCTATCTATCTATCTATCTATCTATCTATCTATCTATCTATCTATCTCTTATATCGAAAAGATGAAGCTTTCTTCACACTCATCCATTTTTCCTCTGTGAAATGTAACGCATGCGATTGTGTGATGCAAATGCAGCACAATGTTTTTTTTTTTTACCTAGTAAAAGAATTCAGCTGCCAATCAGGATAAGACAAGAGACGAGAACCAATCAGAGACTGGCTAATAGAAGGAGGGAGAGAAAAAGAGAGAGAGAGAGAGAAGAAGAAGAAGGAGGGAGGGAGCGGTAAGACTGAGAGAGAGAAATAGCGAGAGAAAAAGAGAGAGAGAGAGAGAGAAGACGGGAGGGAGCAGTAAGACACAGAGAGAGAGAGAAGAAGGGAGGGAGCAGTAAGACAGAGAGAGAGAGAGAGAGAGAGAGACTGCAGCTCATGTCCTGTTCTTGTAAATCAGCCTTGTTACATAAACACATCACAGAGAGAAATATTCCGAATAATTGACTTGAAGAGAAAATAGGAACGAAAGAAGTGGGAGGATTAAACGAGAAAGACGAGCCAGAGAGAGTGAGAAGAGAAATAGAGAGAGTGAGTGAGAGAGAGAGGAGAGGAGAGGAGAGGCGAGAGGAGAAGGACATCAGAGATGTTGTTGAATTCGTCATCCACATCATCACTATGAATCAACAGTTCTGGTTTATTAACAAGCGTTCCATGGATTTCTCCATCAGCGGTAAGCAGATCCTCGTTTCCTACACAGAGGCACGAAAAGCTCCAAAATTACACATGGAAAAAGGGAATTTGCATGTAGGAGATATGGGTCATAGTGAACGCTTTCGGGTTGCGTCGAAATTCACACGCGTGTCTTCACCAATATTTCTCTTTTTTATCCGTGTTATAATTCACATCTGTATCGTTCACATCTGTATCATTCAGTGAGCAGCGATTCATACGTAAACAAGTTTATAACATTTCAGAATTGTGAAATATATCTCGAGATATATAGAGTATATTAAAACTGTACTTTTATAAAGGCAATAGAAATGTGAGAAACGATAGAAGAATTGAAATAAACAATACAGGGTCTGTGTAAAAGCTCGCGTCTGATTGGTCAGAAGGTGCTTCTAGAACAGTACGTCTTTACGGAGCTGCAGTGTCGCTTTAAATCAGATCCAATACTCATACGGGTTTTCAGCACTTTGTTCGAGGTAAAGCTCATATCTGTAATGTCTCTCTGTCCCTGTTGTTTGACAGGTGGACGATACTGAAGAGATCGTCACCTTTCACACTGCTAAACATGAACGTCTTCATCCTGCTGATATCTTTCATCACCATATCTATCGCTTTTAGCCAGAATTTCGATATTTATGAGGAAGTCTGCGAGAAGATGTGCGTCTGCGAAGAAAAAGATGGAGTTTCCACAACCAGCTGTGAGAGACGAGGAATTGTAAGTCTTTCTGAAGTCGGCTTCCTGCGCTTCGACACGCATAATCTGTTTCTCACAGGAAATCTGCTGAGGAAACTTCAGTTTGACGATTTCTCACGTTACGAGGGACTCAGGATTTTGCACCTGGGCAATAACAATATAGCCGAAATCGAGAGCGGAGCTTTTAACGGACTTAGTGGACTAAAACGCTTGCACTTAAACAACAACAAAATTGAAGTGCTCAGGGACGATACGTTTATCGGTCTGGAACATCTGGAGTACCTTCAGGTCGACTATAATTACATCAGCCGCATTGAGCCCAAGTCCCTCAATGTGCTCTGCTGTCTAGACGTCTTGATTCTGAATGACAACTTGCTTTACTCTTTACCCAGAAATGTTTTTCAGTCTGTTCCTTTGACCCACCTGGATCTTAGAGGAAACCAGCTTAAAATTCTGCCTTATAATGGACTTCTTGAACATTTATCCAAAATTGTAGAAATACAGCTTGAAGAGAATCCATGGAACTGCACCTGCGAGCTTATTGGCCTCAAAGACTGGCTGGAAAGTACCTCATATACGTCGTTAGTAGGAGACATCGTGTGCGAAACGCCGTTCCGTCTTCACGGGAGAGACCTTGAGGTGATCTCCAAGCAGGAACTCTGCCCCAGAAAAGCTGTAGCTGAATACGAAATGGCTGCTGAAACGTTGCAGGAACCGGAGGCGATCGCTTTGTCAAATATCATCCGATCCACGCAGCCAACAAAAAGCAGCCGCCAATCAGGGAAGCTGCGAACCAAACCCACAGCGAGGGTTTCATCGAGCAAACCACAAAATCATGGCCCAGTGGTGGCGTACCAGACCAAACCCCCGGTTTCTCCTGAGTGTCCCACAGTATGCACCTGCAATCTACAGATTTCAGACCTCGGCTTGAATGTGAACTGCCAAGAAAGGAAAATTGAGCGTATCTCTGATCTGAATCCCAAACCGTACAACCCAAAGAAGATGTACCTCACGGGAAATTATATAATCTCAGTGCACAGTTCAGACTTTCGGGACACTCCCGGATTGGACCTTCTTCACCTGGGTAATAATCGGATATCTATCATTCACAGCAAAGCGTTTGTGGAATTACTGAACTTACGAAGACTTTATTTGAATGGAAACCTGATTGAGCGCCTCAGTGATGAAATGTTCTCAGGCTTAGAGAGCCTTCAGTTTCTCTACCTGGAGTACAATGTGATCCGAGAAATAGAACCTGGTACTTTTGAGCATTTACCCAAACTTCAACTTCTGTTCCTCAATAATAACCTTCTCAAAACTTTACCAGTGGGAGTTTTCAGAGGTTTAAACCTGGCACGGTTGAATCTACGCAACAATCACCTAAGGAACATACCGGTCAGTGGTGTTTTGGAAGATCTGACATCATTAGTTCAGATAGATCTGTTTGAGAACCCGTGGGATTGCTCGTGCTCAATTGTGGAAATGAAGAAATGGTTGGAAGGGCTCGGCTCTGGAACCGTGGTGAAGGATGTGATTTGTGAATCTCCACTAAAGTTCACTGCAGTGAATTTACGCCTTGTTCATTCAAATGATCTTTGCCAAGTTGATTCAAACCCTCAAACCTCTCTTCTTCCACCATCAGAAGACTCCTTTTCGGGCAGCACAGTTACTTTGGAGACGACTCTGGATTACAGTTCACCCGATTCCACGGTTCCTCTCTCGGTGCTCATCCTCACGCTGCTCCTTATTTTCATTGCGAGCGTATTAATTAGTGCCGGTTTGTTCACTATGTTCAAGATCAAACGCCATAAAAAGGACAAGAACAAAAACACAGACTCCGGTTCTTTTAATATCATATATGTTGACAGACCAGCAGGAAAGGTCAGGACTTCAGCAGGTCACGTTTATGAATATGTTCCTCCTCTTCCGGTGTCCAAATGCACCACCGATGATGTTCTGGAGGAGAGATACCCGGATTATGATGAGCAGAACGCTTTATCTTATACTTCAGACGAGGAACTGAGATGCATCGTAAATGGCTCGGATTTTAGCACAAGCGCCAGACCTTCTCCTTTACCAGATGATAACTTTTTTTATCGAGACATCCTGGCAAGAGGCCACCAAGGCTCCTGTAGATCCGGATTACAGTGCAAACACAGCACCACTCAGTATTCTCCTGATTACGACCTCACGCATCAGTACTTGCATCCAGAAAGACTCCAGCAAACGACAGTGTACGTGAACCCCAACAGGGGCGAATACTGGGAGTTAAAAGCACAGCCGAATTTTGAACCGGACTACCTGGAAGTTCATGAGAAAAGGACAACATTCACTCAGTTCTGATTTCAAACGTCTTCGTTCTGGACTTGTATGTTTGGGCTGGTGTGGACCGAGCTTCTGAGAAGAACTTCTAGGAATTTAAGACCAAAAAAAAATTTTGATCAGTTTATAATCTTCATGAAGTATGACAAGTCTATGTATGTACAAAACACCAGTTCTGAATTCACAGTTGTGAAGTAATAATAATATCAACAACAACAACAACAACAATAATAATAATAATAATAATAATAGTAATAATAATAATAATAATAATAATTATAATAATCATACGGGTTTGAACCCTTTCACAATCTGTAATCTGAGGAGTCCAAGAACTCTTTCTTTGTAAACAGCGCCCCCAGTGGCCAGTGAAAGAAAATGCAGACTCCTGCATCCAAAGCCATTTTTAAACATCTGTGTGCCTCTGACTTTGAGTAACAGTTTGGGGAGGAACCACATCTGGGTGGAAAAGTCAGAAGTCAAAATACTTTAAATCATATTTATATATTTTTTTGCAATTTAAAAGAAGAAATAGTGCTTGGACACCTCAGACCACCATTCATGGATATTCTTCTTCATCATAATCATCTTCTTCTTCATCATCTTCTTCTTCGTCTCCTCTTTCTCCTTATTTTTATCATTTTCTTTTTCTTCTTCTGCTTCTTTGTCATCTTTTTTATGCTCTTTACCTTTTTCTTAGTTTTATTATTATTATTATTATTATTATTATTACTTCATATAATACTCTTTGATCTTGGTTTTCTCCTCCATGCAGCACATCTGGTGGGCATTTCAGAAAGTGTTTCAGAAGTCACTCACCTGTAAGGTTGAGGCTGGAAGGTCCTGAGTTTAATGTAATTTCAAGAAACCCTCCACATAACAGGCCACTAAAGCATCAGCGATCCACCACCATGCTTCACCGCGAGGTATCGGGTCATTTTTAATTTTATGCAAAATCGTTTATTTCCACTGAACACACGATACGTCAGGTTGCATCTCCACTCAGCTGGGTGACGTTCAGGAGCTGCATTACGTTGCTTGTTGTGTGATGTGCAGTGACCTCTAACAGAGAAAGGTCACTGCAAATCCGTATAAACTTTTAATCATCGTGTTTGTTTTCGAGGCTCTGCGTCACAAAGCTCGAGTTTATTCAGGGTTTAAAACGAAAAACTATACGCTTCCTTTCCCTTTCTGCTCTTTATTCACTGCTAATTAAAGAAATTGCAATAAAATTAAATTTATTTGTATTAAAGATTTGAATTACATGTTGCTGATTAAAACAGCTATAAATTATAGCCATTTTATTACTTAAGCAAAAAAATTGAAATCTTTTCTTTTTTACATTTTTGTGTAAAATTAATTCTCATTTTAATTTCCTCCGTATATAATTTGGTGTGATTTTTTTTAAATGGATCATTTATTTATTGAAATATTTTTATATTTAAATACAGGTATTGTGACAATTAATATTTCTTGCAAAAACTATTGATAATTTCTTGTTTTAGTTTTTTCTCTTTACAGCATCGACGAGGTTAAAATACGGGTCCTTCAGCTTTCTGTGGTTCAGTGGTTCTTCCTCGTATGAAGTGATAAATGATGTGCAGATGATGCCAATAGCAGTGATGTTTTTTTTGTTAGTGTGTGTGTGTGTGTGTGTGTGTGTGTGTGTGTGTGTGTGTGTGTGTGTGTGTTAATAATTCGCCTGAACACTGCACTTATGTTTCATATATACTGTATATACAGTTCAGAGTAAATCATTATGACATCATTATTATTATTATTAATCAGAGTTTTAATATATGAATCGTATATGAAAGTTGTGCTGGTTGTTTATTTTGGTTTCTAAATGATGAAGTGTTGATCAGTGCTGTGGTGTTTTTTTTTTATTCTGAAAACTGAATGAACAGAAAATGATCATTATCATAAAAAAGAAAAGAAAATCACTATTTTTGTCACTGTGAACTTTAAATTTGTTTATTAATGGAAAATAAAGTTCTCACTGGTCGTTGCGTTCGTGACAAACCAGTGTTTGTAATTATTTCCTGCTGGTTTGTGGCTCGGATGTCTTCCTCGTACGACGGCACCAGACTGTGGATTCTGAAGAACGTTGAAGTTCTGAAGTGTAGCCACGAGTCTTTGCTGGTTCTGATGGGTTTGAAGATGCAGGTTGGGGCAGGAGGAAAGAGAATGAGTATTATGTAACTGAGATGACTCACATGACCACCGGCTCCATGAGCACGATGTGTAAAATCTGCATCGTCCTCTGATTAGAGAGAACACACAGGAAGTAGGTCCCAGCATTCAGGAAGCACATGAAGAGAAATGTCAGAGTGCAGGCATCATTTATTAACCAGACCATAACGTTTTGATCTGTAGGTTAATCTCGAGTCCATAAAGAACTTCATCAGCTTTATTTCTGGTCCAATTGTTCACACAGGATCTCAGTCAGAACTTCAAGCTCAGACTTGGTTCCAGACTAGACCCCATACTCAAGACTCTCTTGGTCTTCAGACTCAGATCGATTGTAGATGTAATATTCAGGTTGATTATCCCTAAACTAATTCAGCTGAAGGTTTACTACCAGAGGAGCATGAGCTCAAACTGAAACTTATAAACATGGAGTCAATCATCTACTTTATATTTAACCCAATAGTACAGAGTCTACACTGGATCTCCTTTCATCATACTCAGATCCATCTACTCATGATATATACTGGTCCTGAGTAGTATCCAGTTTACTCCGATCAAGTATACCATCATACCATTATAACGTTCTGAGAGGTGAAGAACACTGATGATCTTCATCATGGCTCCTGTTAGTGTGTGGATTTAGTAATTAGGCAGCAGGTGAACATCTTTTTCTCAAAGTTGATGTTAGAAGCAGGAAAAATGGGTGTAAGGATTTGAACGAGTTTGATAAATTGTGACGTCTAGACGTCTGGGTCAGAGCGTCTCCAAAACTGCAGCTCTTGTGAGATGTTCCTGGTCTGCAGTGGTCAGAATCTACCAAAAGTGCTCCAAGAAGCTTCCTTTACAGAGGTCACGTGAATGACGGGTTACGAAGTGAGTTTTTTTCTACACGTGACTGATTCAACACAACGCCATAAACACCCCAAATGACTCACTCAGATCAGCTCCGGTTTCCTCTGCCCTCTGTGTCTGCAGGAGGAGTGCATTTCTTGGATTTCCCCTAAATAAGGAGAAGAAGAAATGATAAAGGGACACAGAATCCTGTTTCAGAGGCGTTCACACTGTGACGTGCTGCTGAACATGAAGAAACTGTGACCTTCATACAGGAACTAAAAGATGGAATTGTTGACAATCACTGTGTTTATACGCAGAATAAACAGACATTCAGCTGAAACCTGCGTGAAATATCAAATAATAAAACTCGTAAATAAAGAATTTAAAGTTTATAATCAGTGTAGGATGATTTTATTAAGTCACATTCAATATTTCAGCAGTAAAGTTTACATTTTACAGAAAAAGATTCTGAAAATTATCATTTATGAACATAAAATTAAATAAAAAATAATTAAAACATTCTAAATAATTATTTACAATATATTAATATGTTTAATATTTTTAACTGAGGGTTTAGTTTTAATCTATGATTATTATTATTATTATTATTATTATTATTATTATTATTTGAGGGTTTAGTTTTAATCTATGATTATTATTATTATTATTATTATTATTATTATTATTATTATTATTATTATTATTATTATATTGGTGTTATGTGTGTCTGATTATTGATTTTGTTGTGGGTTTTTTTGCACAAAGTAAACTGTTCAAAACAAAAAAAGCTGCTGAAACAAATAGAATAATTTATGTGGGGAAATAAGAAACAAAATATGTTAAACAAACAAATAAATAATCAAATAAATAAACACATTTATTCCAGTTCACTTCAGTTCCAAACACTTACTCAAATATAATAAAAATATTATAACAATAAAAATTCGATTATATATAAAATAGTTTACAAATATTATTTACTGACACAATAATAATAATAATAATAATAATAACAAATAACAACGTGCAATTTATAGTTAATAATAATATTCACATATTTACATTTTATAAATGTTTTGAATCAAATTAAAACACTACAGAATAAAGGCTGTAATACTGCAATTATTTATGAAAAAAATAAAAATACAAAAAGTGTGAAAATAAACTCTAAACATTAAAAATGGAGTAAAAGTTAATACAGGAAACAGTAATAAAATTATTTATACATTTCTATCGAACATTTTCTTGTAGTTTTCAATCGTTATATACTTTGTGTCTGTTTTGCATTATTATTATTATTATTATTATTATTATTATTATTAGCAGAAATCATCAACATCTGTTTTGCATTATTATTATTATTATTATTATTATTATTATTATTATTATTATTATTATTATCAATGGTCGTATTAAATAAGTGTCATTAATATTATTGTGACTTATGCTGATGACGTCAGAAGCGGATGTTTTGCCCTTGTGGCTGTTGTACGTTATAGTAAAGCGGTGCGCTCTGATTGGTCCACGGGCCTGATTTATGCTAATGAGGTAGTTGGAGTTTCTTTTGGTGCGCGCGGGCGCCGCCCTTCATTCAAGCACGCGGTGTGGGAGAGAGGCGCTGCTGCTGGTACTGTCGGTGGTGCGCGCGCGGTTCTCACGCGCTGTGTTTTCTCTTCCTGCAGTGTCGGACCTCGCGTGTGCGGAGGGTAAGTACCAGTGTGTGTGTGTGTCTGTAAAAGATGGTGGATCTTCGGCGGGCGCGTGCGTTTGACGTGAAACCTGTTGTAGTAAAAGGCGCCGGGGATCGCCGCTCGTGCGCGCGCGCGTGTGTTTCGTGTACGTGTGCGCACGCGACGAACGGCGTGAGCCGGTGCTCATGCGCGCTTTCGTTTCATAAACACGCCGCCGCGTGTGTGTGGGGAAATAGCGGCACGGGGAGTGTGGTTTGGAAAGGAGACCACTTCCACTACTACTAATAATAATAATACTGTTAAGAAGTATTCGCGCGAGCGGGCGCGTGCTCCGGTTCATCGCGCGGCGCGTTCTCGGCCAGGAACTAAATGCACGCGCGCAGCAACTTCAGGGATATTAAAAAGGAATAAATAAAATCCGGCGCGTGCATCCTCCTTTGAGTCCTGCTGGAGGCAGAATGAAGTGTAGTCAAGTTTATAAGTTTGTACTTTTCAGACTTGTTACGATCTCCCGTGTGTGTGAGAGAGTTTTGTAAGTGCCTGCAGAACAAAGCACTGGAAGCACATGGGGGCTTACAGGCCGCACGAGACCTGTTAGCGCTCTGGCTAATGCACAGCGATATACACACACCGGCACGCGCACGGGTTTTCTTCCAGAAAGAAAGCCCGGGATTTATTAATACACACACACACACACTCAGAGACACGCACACAGCGCGCGCGGTTTCTGGTTTTCCTCCACTTTCCCGTGTGCGCGTGGTGGAGCGCGGTGTGCGCGCGCAGGCCGGGTGGGTGCTTTGCCGTAGTGTGCGCGTGCGGAGTTTTTCACTTTCCTACTATCAGGTTGTTCGCTTTGTTTATTTACACTACACTATATAAGTATCAGTAACCCGCAGCTCCTGACTGAAGTGTGGAGAACATGCAGGGTTCTGCTGAAGCGCTACAGATATCGAGCTTGTGTGTGGAGACAGTGCGCGGTTTTACTGTTTCTTGTTTGACATGTTAACACTTTGTCCCTTTGGTGTGTTTTTTCACTGGTTCTGTCCCGGTTTTCCGCCCGGGGCCGCTCTCTATTCGAGTGTGTGTGTTTGTTGAGGGTGAGTTTATGATCCGGACACACCGCAGGTTCTGGAGCCGCCATGTTGGAGTGAGGCTCGGTGGTGAGAGAGGAGGAGGGGGGCGGGTAAATAGAGGAGGCGCTGCGCATGCGCGGTTTTTCGTTAGCGCGAACTGATCGTGCGCACTCGCTGTGGGATTGACTGCGCATGCGCGGGTCCCCCAAGGCGGGCTGCACAAGCCACTGGTAAACACGTTAGTTCTGTTACACACACACACACACACACACACTGCTGAGATTCTGCCCCAGTCCCGAGTGTGATGTTCATAAATCCATAAACTCCAACACACTGAAACATCCTAAACTAGTTATTAAATGTTCTGTGTGTGTGTGTGTGTAGATCACCAGGGCTTTTCAACACTAGCTTTCTGACTTCCTGGTTTAAGAGGACACGTGTGTGTGTGTGTGTGTGTGTGTGTGTGTGTGTGTACACTGGGATGTGTGTAGTGAAGGTTCCTGGAAGGAGTCTCCAGTGTCATGTTGTGTAGAATTCAGTCAGAAGTGTGTTATCTGCTGTAACGTGTGTTTCATTTTCACGGGTAAATGGATCATCATCATCATTCAGTACAGGACTGTAAATATATGGAGTAACAGGAATGAGGTGCTTCAGGAAAGATATCAGGGAGGAAACATTGATTTTGAGGTTATTTCCAGTCATCACTTCATCCAGATGTTGGTTGTTCTTCAGTATCTCCATAAATGAATCCGTGTAATTTACCTGTAACCCGTGTTTTCTTTCCTCTTTCATCCCCGTCAGGTTTTTGCGGCTTTACACCTTCAAGCAGACGTGAGATGCAGCGAGGGTTCGAGTGTCTGCAGAGTCAAAGTGCTTACAGTGCAGGTAGTTCAGAAAATCGTCTACTGCAGTGGAGGCACTTCAAGCTCTGCACACTCCACACACACCTCCAGAGTAACAAGGAGCTTCTCGCAGGAGGGTGAGTTCCAACCCGAAGGTCCTCCGGATCTCAGACGTTCCATCAGACGCTGTTAAACCTCCATCTAACTGAACTCTGGTTTTTGTATTAAATTTGAGTTTAGACGGTGTTTAAGTTGGTAGTTTGAGTTGTATTTGTTTAAGACTAATAACGAGCTTCTTGGTTTTATTGGCATTAATATTGTTTTAATGAAGCCATAAAAATGCACCAATGAAAGAAATTGAGTTCATCAGCTGCTTCTTTTGCTAAGGTGCATCTAGTGCAGATAGTGGATTGGACTGCCCTACTGCCCTAAGTGCTCCTTCTGGCATGAGAGAGCCGGAATATTCGTCCATCAGTCCGTCCATGTGCTGAGGAGTGTGTGTGTGTGTGTGTGTGTAACGTTCTTTTGTGGTCTTCTGTCAGTTTTGCATCGTTGCACCACAAGAAAAACAGAGTTGTGCAAATCTATGCAAAACTGACAGCAGCCTTCGGTGACCTCACGTCCCACCTGCGTTCCTCCTGATGTTCCTCGCTGGATGTTCCTCTCGATGTTCCTCGCGGCAGTATTAAAGTGCTTATAGTGCAGGTAGTCTGGTCTTTAAAGCTTCTACCGCAGTGTGAGCACTTGAAGTACTTCCAGGCGAAGAGAAAACGACGTCCGCTTCCTTCTTCACGTCACACGTTTCTGATCAGTTTTGCTGGTTTGCATTCAGCGTTCTGTCAGAAAACACGGCTGTGCAAATCCATGCAAAACTGATCGTAGCTGTGAATCCCGACAGTGATCCCGATTTCAGGGATTTTCCACATCACTTCATTTTTCTCTCTCGAGTTTTCAGTATATGGAAAAGTTTGATCCGGTTTTCTTCACGGATTTGGTACAAAGCTCAGAGTTTCTTCTCCCGGTTCCCAGCAGGTTGGGATCAGCCGCAATGTTCTACCATAATGAAATATTGCACTTGTCCCGGCCTGTCGAGAGCCCAGGGTTCTCCACCACAGGGATCTCTGAGCTGAAACTGGAAATATTGTGCAATTTGTTGTAATTTGTCACTTTTTTTATCTCTAATAAATGCTGACTTCTTCAACACACTGGTGGTGATTGTGTTCTTGTTTGTGGGACAGAAGTCCAGCTTAAAAATCAGCTGCATTTCTCTGCTTCTTTCTGTACACGTCCTCAGAGCGCCAGCTTGAAGAATCTCCCATCAAACGAACATGCGCTTAAAGAAAACACTCATAATGGAGTTTTGTGTGTGTACACACACACACACACACACACACACACACTAACCTCACTCAGCTCTATTATCTGGAGAAGAATGCCATTGTGAACATTGAGTTGAAGTCAGATGCAGCTTCAGTAGAGTTTGGTTCCTCACACAGTGAGAGGCTCCTTCACCACCACTGTTTCAGTTTTACTTCATGATCAACCCACAGATGAAGCTGATCATCAGCACCTACTTGGTAGAATTGGTTCATCAAAGACCAGATTTCTGATCCTACAGAATCCTGACTTTGCACATGAACTGAGTGAAGTGTAAGAGCTGAAAGGAAAAGTGTTTACATTAAATACTGATATAATTCGGATTCTTGTTTTTTGTAAATGTATATCTTTTTGAAGAATTCGCAGTATTTCTTTTCCACAAACTCTTAAAACTTTGCATTTGTCACACCGATTCGTTTGTGCTGTAGTTCTCTATTTGCACCGCTAGATGGTGCTGTAGCATAAATCCTCGTGTCCACATTAAAGCCTCGTGCCGCGATGAACCTGATGAACGAATTCACCTGCACGATAAATATGATCCTGTTTACATCGCTTCAGTTTTCTACTGAACTTTCCATCCTCATGTTCACAGAAAGATGTAGAAGATTTTACAGCAGCGTGTAGACCGGTTCTGTTCTTCCCATAGCAACAAGTAGCTGCAGTCTGTTCTCACTAATGTTCCTCATCTACAGTAAATACATTTAGATCCTGGCATGGATGAGAAGATATGAAGAAGATGTACACAACAGGCATAAACAACTGTTTGGTACTCTGCTTGCATAAGTTTGTGCACCCTTGTATTAATGGGAAAGTGGTATTGTTTGGAATCAACCAATCACAGTCATCTTATTCATTGTTGTACACAAAAACATCCACATTTGAAAGTGATGATGCAACATGTCCTTCAGAAATCTGTAGAAGCGCAAAGGTGCAATTTTTGTCTAATACCAAAAAGCAGGGTTATTACTTTATAAAGTTTATATTGTTTAGTAAACTACTCAGTGCTTTTACACTGTTCAGCAATCGTTAAGGGACCAGACAGACCAAGCAACACCTTAGGAACCATCTTGTATACCCTCAAGCACCAACTCAACAACACTGTCGGTATTGTATCTCATAGATGCTGTACAGTAACTGCTTATGTTGAGTCACACACCATGTGGTTCGTGGAGAACATGCACAGGAACACTCAAGTGACACGAACGGCATTTTGGAAGTCTGGCTGCCTAATTAAGCAACCCTGAACCAGCCTGAGCCAACCCGGACCAGCCTGATCCAACCCGAACCAGTCTGAACCAGCCTGAGCCAACCTGGACCAGCCTGATCCAACCCTGAACCAGCCTGAGCCAACCCGAACCAGTCTGATCCAGCCTGAGCCAACCCGGAACAACTGGAGCCAGTCTGGACCAACCTGAGCCAACCCCAGCCAGCTCGAACCAACTTGAACCGGTCTAAACCACCTCCTGCCCCACTCTGCTCTCACCTGCTGTATTTATGAGATGTGGATGATTAGAACATGGAGAAGGAGAATTCCCCTGATTGTATCTCTCCTATGAAAGTGCCCACGTGTGAAATGGTATGTTAATAAAGTGAGTGATGATGATGGTGGTGTAAACTATGAAGATACAGATGCTTGTACTGTTTTTTTTTCCCTCTAATTTCCAGAAGATTCTGTATAACGGTGTGGGCGGTGAGACACCTCGGCCTCTCCATGTGTCCCTCCCCGAGTCCCCGTGTCCCCGTGTCCCCGCCCTCACACCGAGCTGCTGATGCTGCTGCTTCTCCTTTTATACTCCACACCTCCTCGCGCACACGAACAAACCCAGGTCGAGAGCAGTCGCGTGCGTCTCCGGTTATGTTCGTGGTGGTGATGATGCTGCTGGTGATGATGATGATGGTGGTGGTCGCTCAACCCGGTTGTGGTGCTGGTTGATCTTTTTATTTTTTTCTTAAGTTGTGTTAGTAGTTGTAATTGCTTTTCGTCCTGTGGTTTTTTTTTTTCTTCTCCTCCACCAGTCGTTGTTAATTACCGTTAATAACACGGATGTGCGATGGTGCTCGCGCGCGCCGCCGCCGCCGCTCTCTTTCTGTGCGCGCTCTGTGCGTCCGCGAGCGCCGAGGACCTCGTGAGCGCGAGCACCGGCTGCGGCGCGGTGGCACAGGCGTACCGGGACATGGGCTTCAGCTCCGGGACCGTCCCCGACAATTACACAGCAGGTAAGAGACACGCGCGTGCGCGAGCGACACTTCTGTAGTACATGTGTGATTATTGTGGACGTGGGTAAAAACTCTGAGGGAAAAACCCCCCAGAAGAAACCATAGCACATTGTCGTTCCCATTACACACCATTCCTAAACGGTTCCTCTCCCGGTATTGAAGCTTCTAGGAGCATTAATGACGTCCCTGATGGAGTCCATTACAGACCAACAGTTTGCCAAAGTTGTGGTATCAGATACAACACCAAGAACACTAAGCAAACAAAACTATTGATTTCCATCAAATCATTATAATAATGAAACCTGCTCCTTGAGGGGTTTGTGGTGTTCTTCTCAGCAGGTAGGACCTGAAACCTGAAGGCACTTTTGTAAACATGAAAGTAAGAAACTCGTGTGAAACCTGTTTAAAGGTACAGAAACTTACACTCTGCTCCTGTTTTTGATCATAAACCACATCTGCGTTCTCGAGCCACCGAAACATGACCCAACCCACAGGTTCTCATCGCTGATAAGACATCTGAAACTTTCTGAAAGTCCCAGAGATACTGGAATTACACTTATACACTGAGAGGAACAGTCAAGAACTTTTCTATAATCATTTAGAACTTAGGAAATCTGGTGCTATTGTGATTCCTCTTTCATGTTCCCAGATGAGCCGAACCTTCTTCAGCATGTGGGTTCAAATCAAACTTTATTCATATTTTCTAGAGAGCTACAAGAGACGCCTTGATTTTTCTACTCCAGAATATTGAAATATTTTACTGAGGTAAGTCCAAGGCTGTGGCACTGATCCTGATCTTCAGCACTGCAGCCTTATGGAATAATACACACTGACTATGTCCTACAGCACAAGATGGTGAAAGAGCAGCATTTTTGATCATCTTGATGACTTGCCATGTGCGAGAAGACTCGAGCATCATGATTTATTTCCAGACCTTTGAAGTTCTAACTCTGTTACCAGCATGGAGAACTTTTGCTTCAGTAAAACAGCCATGCAAAGTACAATCCGGATCATGTTGTGGTAAACATGGTGGTCCTTGTTTACACCAACATCCACAGTGTACAAAGTCCCCACATGTTTGTGAGATTCGAGCATGTTTCTCATTCCAGTAAACCGCTAAACCGGTTCTGCAGCAGATGAGAACCTTGGAGAAGCCATCTCAGCACTTCAGGACTTTGTGCTTTGTCACTGGAATATATTTACAGAGACTGTTGTCCCGCTTTGACTTCACGGCCGTATTTCAGAGTCGGTATCAGATGATCTTACTGACTCTGAGACTCTCAGCTTATGATGTGCAAATCATAAATTAGTGTGATGGCAGGGGCATGTGTGCTTTTGGAATCTTGTGGCATTGCAGTCAGATCAGGTGACATGAGACACACCGGCTCTCAGGACAGCTGAGATCCAGGCCAGCATCATGTCCTGGACACCAGAGATACACTGACTACATGGCAGGTCATAACTCTACCTGTTGCTGGTGATGAGGGTTCGAGGTACAGGTCTGTGGGTTAGCGCTTTGCACTGTCTGCTGTTTTATACAGTATACGTGACTCCAGCCAGGATCACCCACACCCTGGTCTGATCATGATGCTCCAGATCCCCTCTGAAGGTTCCAGAGTGCTGTTTTTGCTATACATTCATTAAGGGGGCTCTGATTGATCGGTCGGCGATGATAATTGGCTGATAAGCGCTTTGGGGAGTTCGATTGAGAAGAGCCAATCAGATGACGCTAAACTTGAGACAAAATTTTCACGTTGATTTTCTTCAACGGTCTGAAAATCCTATAAGGTGTGTGAAAGAAGCAACATTTAGCAATCTGCAACGTGAACAAATGTAATTTTAATACTTTACCTAATAAAAAACACTACGTGGTAAATAGAAGACTTCAAATAGACCCTGTGATCAGTGAAAGGTATTGGATGATGTAGCTTTCAGATGATCAGCAATAATCCTGATCATGTTCTAATGCTCTAGTCCCGTCTCAGTCATCATGTGCACCGGTTCTGCGTTTAGTCTTGATGAGCTTGTGTTGTCCTCAGTAGTGTCTCATTGTGAAGTCCTGCCAATTTTTGCATTTGTGCAAACTTCTACAATCTTCTCATTGCTGATTGTGCCTACAAGCCTTAGATTATTTTGGATCCTTCACTCGCTTCTTAGTCTCCACTGCTACACGTGAAGAATAAACCATCAGTGCTGGACCCATCAAATTCTTCTGTCACCCTAACAGGACACAATGCCATATCCACTTCTCTTAATCTTCATCTCTTCACACTGGGAAAGAATCTCAACCAGGATTCATCACAATTTAGATGAGAAACCTCACGGTAACGGGATCCTAACTGAGAGACCTTCGTTGTTCAGGATCAATGATTCTGGCAGTGGTGGGCCTCAGGCCAGTACTGCCTCAGAAGAACAAAAAAAGTACAGCTTGGGTCACACTGCACAGGAACCCATCAGGAGCAGCTGAATCAGTCACTGGATTGGTCTAGGTCATCACTTCCTGATTTCAGATCAATCCTAATTAGTGGATTCATTGATTAGGTGTAATGGAACAGGGTGAGGTTTAAAACGTTTAGGACCAGGGTTTGGAAGCTGTAATCTCTCTGGACCTAACCTGGAAACCCAATACCTGGAGAAGAGCAAATCACCAAGCCTTTATTTTTCTTCTCCTATTGCCAAAAGATAATAAAGATAATAAAGATATTCGGAGCAAGTTTATTTTTAAATTGTAAACTAGCATTAATGCTAACGTCAGTGTTTTTACACCAAGTAGGAGTAGAAGGTATGACTTTGTTTGCCCCCTGCAGACATGGCCTGCCTTGACATTGGACACTGTTACAGTGGTTAAAATAGATCTCATGGTTTCCCACGGTGCTTCCACAAAGATCACATAGCATGACTGTGCTGCAGATTGCTGAGATGGAAGGCTTGGGTTAGTTTGTTAATATCAACAGCACTGTAGAGCACAGCATTGTTTTAGCTCTCAGATCAGTTGAAGGATCATCACTGGAACACTTCATTCATTCACTCTTCCATTAGTAACCATTTTATCCTGGTACGAGTTGCAGAGGGTAATGAGATGCGAGATCTTCGAAGGGCACCACAAACTAGCTATAAACTATAAACTATTCATACCTGAGGATTTTGAACAGCTCAGGCTCATTGCTAAAAATTGCCAAACTATGGTTTCAAGCCGGTGTTCTCGGAGGTTGAACTCATGATTGCTTCACAGAAAAGCGAAATAAATCAATCCCAGATCACATGGTGTATGCAAAAATATCCTA
Organism: Silurus asotus; assembly: GCA_024362625.1. Lineage (NCBI taxonomy): Eukaryota > Metazoa > Chordata > Actinopteri > Siluriformes > Siluridae > Silurus > Silurus asotus. The sequence continues at coordinate 15,455,856 of MU545793.1, read as the reverse complement.
AACTCCCCTGGAGAAGTCACTTATCTGGAGCATCTTACTGAACACTTGCCCGCAAATCAATTCTGAGCGAACGAGAGAAATTATTCTCGAATTTTTATTTCGTGTAGGTTTTAAAAAAAATTGTGCCTGAACCTGTCTGCATTGGTTTGAAATGGGAGACAATTTGCTGAATAAACGTTAAACAGCTATGCAAAAAAAATCATTTCAGCTAAAACATATCATCATCTAACCAAGAACCGGACCAAAATAAACCTCTTGACAATTTACGACCTTCCTTGACCTTCAGCAAAGGCATCTGTTGAATGCGTTCTGGTTTTGCCACGGAAAAAAAATACATGCTGGATTTTCCAAATCATTACTGAGCAAGAAACACAACACCCACATACAGGAAGACACCCATTTTAGGACATTGCAAATAAATATCTTTCCAATGTTCAGAAAAACTGATTCACCAGCAAAATGTGTGGAAAGAGGAGATCCTGGAGCTCCTGGAGACCCTACATACAGTATAGAAGATTCATAGAATCACGAGAGTTCATGTTCTCTTTCTGTTGCTTTGATGCCCCATATTCTGAGAAGGTTCTCCTGATGAACATTCCATCTCAGACAAACATCCCCTAGATATGAATAAGTGTCTGAGTGTGTGTTCATAGTTGGACATGATGGGTTGGCATCTCCTCTAGGGTGTATCCCTTCCTCATGCACAGTGTTCCCGGGATCGGCTCCAGATCCACCGCGACGCTGAGCAGGAAAAAGGAAAGTGTTTCCTGAACACGAGTCAGTTTAATATGCTTAGAAATGGACATTTTATGTTAACGCCCAACAACAAATCCACACTGCTGATCATCGTGAAAGCACGATGTTGAGACGGGATCGTTTTGTCGGTGTTACAGCTAGCGCAGTTAGCCTTGTTTCTTCTTAGCCTCAGCATGATCATGGTTTAGCTAGGCTAAATTTAAATAAAGCTTGACTGAAAATAATCCAGTTTGGGTCCATTTGGAAAACCAACAATGGGTTCCTGGTTTTGGTGGTTCAAACCCCAGTATCATCAAGGCTACGTCTTTACTAATCCAGATCAATTTCAAAGCGTTAAAAAGGCTTTTCGAAAGCTGCTTTTCACACAAGTCCAAACTGCAAAACGCAAAAACGCTGCTTTCTAATCTTTACACTTTGGAGAGTGTTTTCAAAAATCTACGTTTTCATTGACTGAAATGCTGCTGTGCTGCAGACTCCAGATCTGCCCTTTATTTATTACAACACATTCAGCTGTATTTGCCCCTTAAATAACACCTTGTTCCGCGTCCTGCCCGCCATCAGACCAGACTACTCGTTAGAAAGTTATTTTAAGTGTGAAGTCTGTGTAATTCAGGAATATAGTCTTTTAGAGATTAAACTATGCCACTATGAAAACAGCACAAATATTTCTGGTACACCGAAGATATTTCCCAGCATGCTCCAGAGCTATCTTACAGCAAACTGCAGCCTCCAATGTAACGCAGGAATTTTATTTCCCAAAAGAAAAACACCCAGTAGAAAAAACACTTCAGTACCAGACTCATCCAGTCCACTTGTAGATTAATATCACCGCTTGTTTCTTTGTACTGATCACAAGTAGAAATTGGGCATGGATCATTAAAATTTTAGGTCTTACCTTCCAAAACCTGTTTGGCTCTGCCAGGAGGTTAAAGTACAGCTTTGTGAAAATGAGAACCCCTGAGACTAACACCATTTAAATCAAAACATTAATAGAAACTGCCAAAGAACAAACTGGTTTTATACTAAAACAGTACCAGGATGTTGCAGTCTAAAGCTCTGGCTCTGCCAGGAGGTTAAAATGCACTCGAGCAGAGCTTTTAACAAGTTTATAGTTTCAGATCAAAAAACAAATAAATAAAGAAACGATAAATAACCATCTCCGTCTCTTGATTGAAACTCTGAGGGTTCCATGTTTGACTTTTATTGTCGGTGTGACATTTCCTTCGTCATGTTCCAGGTGAATCCCTGCAGATCTGCACCCAAAACCTGACATGCTGCAGCCCAGAAATGGAGCAGAATTTCATCAAGAGGAGTAAACACGAGTTCAAGAAGTTTGTGGCCGAGGCCACTGAAGACCTGAGGAACATGTTTGAGTCCCGATATAAAAGGTTTGATGGTACGGTTTCTGTCTTTATATCTCCTTTCTTTTGCTAAAAAAAAATCCACAGAGTTTCCCATTTGAGGACCCTGGAGTTCCTGCTTGGAGTTACGTGTTTTATCAGACTGCAGAATTGTTTTTAAATTTGACCAAAATTGGTGTTTTTTTACCTCAAGAAAAATAAAAAGGCAGTACTTTACAGATGCTGAATCCTGACACACAGTCATTTGCACACAGTTAATTGGGATTAAACAAACAAAATGCCTTCATCATCTTGAGTTTGTAATGCACATGAGATGTAATGTCTTTGTCACCTTCTTCTCTGGCTTGAAAGATTTCTTCCTGGGGCTCCTGGAGAAAACTGAGCGTTCCCTGAACGAGATGTTTGTTCGCACTTACGGGGAATTGTACACGCGAAACGCCGACGTCTTCCAGAGACTTTTTTCTGAACTGAAACGCTATTACACTGGTGGAAACGTGAACCTGGAAGAGATGATCGACGATTTCTGGACCAGTCTGATGGAGCGCATGTTCCAGCTGCTCAACTCGCAGTACGACATCAATGACGATTACATGGAGTGCGTGAACAAGCACATGGACGACCTCAAGCCCTTTGGCGACGTGCCCAAAAAGTTTAAAGCGCAAGTGTCGAGGGCGTTTGTCGTCGCACGAACCTTCGTCCAGGGACTCGAGTTCGGGAACGAAGTGGCGAACAATGCGTCCAAGGTTTGTCCGTTTTCTCTTTGATGGACAGAACGGTGTTTGGATGCAAATATTTCAGATAATGTTGATTAGCGAGATTTGTGGGAAAACTGAGTTTGTCCAGTATTAAATCTTTTGAATGAACCAATTCACTTTGAAAACAATTATTCTCTGATTTTGTAAATCTTATAAAAGTTACAGTTGCTCCAGTATCACCTCATTAACCGTCCGTGTGGAAACATAGCAAAGGTTCCGTTTGGTGTCCTGATTCACGTCATTTAAAACACCATCATTACTTTTATAAAACATTTCCAATAATATTTTGTCTTCATGCTCCATGTTGAGTTCAGTTTTACTAATAATAAACATACATTTGCATAAAGTCTTAATATTTGTCAATGTGCATGTTGATGAGAGTATTAAAACTTTAAATGTATTAATTTAAGGTCCATTTAGAACTGATTAAAATGCTACTGTTTACTTAAGTACATGTCAAAGACCAAACTTCTTTACTTGAACTTGAGTAAAAAAGTATCCAACTTTTACCAGAGTCTTTTAAAACATGACTTTTACTTCACCATGTGAGAGACGGTCGATGCAGTACAGTGCAGTAAGAACAATTATTATATGTTTAATGGATTTATTTATGAAAAGAGAGCGTACTGCACAAGTGTCCAGGCACTTTTTTACGTCATCCCATTTGTTTTGGGGCACATGATTTTTCCCCTGACTGGTTCTTGGTCTAGAATCTAGAATCGCCCCAAAACAAGTCCAGATCTGACCACCATGACACAGTTTGGGGCAGTATGGAAAAACATTGTACTTCATGTGTCTAAACCGTTTGCATATACCCACCCAAATGCTGTTCAATTCTTTATTGTGATTGGTCAGAAGGTGCTGATCATTGTCTAATTAGCTAATCTCCTAATGACTGATTTCTTGTTTCTCAGGTTAGCATGAGCGCGGCGTGTGTTAGCAACGTGACTGAAATGCTGTACTGCCCGTACTGCCAGGGCGAGACGACGTCGAAGCCGTGTAAAGATTACTGCCTTCACGTTCTAGAGCTGTGCTTGAAGCGGAGGCTCCTAATGACGGACGATTGGACGCGTTACGTCGGTAAGAATCTCCACATTTACATCGCCATAGCGACACGGTGAACCCGACTAGCTTATAGGACCTGTCGGTACTCGGGTCTCGTCATCAGCGGCACGGCGAGGATGTTGATCCAAACCGCACACCCTGCTCCCTGTACAGCCCTCTGTCTGAGCGATGCCTGGATGGGTTTATAATGAGTGTTTATGTGACCTCGGCGGTTTGGTTTTATTTTATTTTGGAGGTTAAATAAACGTGAATAAGTGGACAGACGAGCAGCTGTAGGCTGAGGATAATGGCTTACAGCTGTGTTCTTAACCACACACACACACATTCTATGCAACAGTGGGCAACCAAGTACGCAGATATCAAAACATGTTTCTCCAAAGTCCAAAGCATCGGTTAACAGTCAGAATCGGTGGAAATGTGAGCTGAGGGCCCGTGACTTTTCAGAAATCAGAAACCATAGTTTTAAATGGTTTCAAAACTAAAAACATCCCAAGACCATCTGTTGATGAGAGATAAGAGGAGAATATTCAGACTGGTTCCAGGTAACATCGACTCGAATAATCACTCTTTATACCCGTGCTGCACAGAAAAGCGTCGCACACACAACCTCAAGGTGGACGATGTGATTGTCTTTATTATTAAGAATATCCGCCCTGCTCTCACTCGCATCTTCTCCCTGGCTTGTTGGTATTTTGGAGTCCACATGACGCACGGCCGGTTGGTCTGGTGGCACTAATGTAATCCCAAACTATGTGTAAAATGCACGTTTGCAGGAAGAGAAGGATTTCCTCAAACATTTCTGTGGCTTTGCAGGGCATTTCAGAGTGGATTTAATGTTACCAAAATAAATCCGAACCAGGGAACGAGAGCAAAAAGAAAAATGCCTGTGTGAAACAACAAAAAAGGTTTCACCCTCATTCACCTCGACACTGCGGACGATCGGATTGAGAAAGTGAAGGTCTGATACTGATAGACGTGTGTGAGAGTGTGTGGGAGGGAATTTGGATTCAAGATGTTTTTGTGAGTCTTTAGTTCATTAATCAGATGGCATTATAGTGTTTTCTTTGGATACATTTTACGAGGTGGTATCAAAAGGTTTAGAGACTAGTTTTTTAACATGCCAGCAGAGGGCAGCACAAGGCTGCACGCACAGTCACAGGGCGCACCAACCTTCATAAGTCAGACGTCACAGAGCAGGGAATGTGGAGTTATAATCCAAATACAGTTTTTATGACATTATTGTTTTGATGTAAAAAAAAATTTAAATGAATGATTATTAGTTTACAATAATAATAATAATTATGGCTTTAGGAAATGTTGGTATCTGTATTGAAAAAAATTGGTGTTGCCCATTTATACTACAGAGCCTATTGGCTGCATCATCATTTCTATTTACTTCAGAATTTGATTAAAGGTTTGTGTAAGTCAATGTATTAGTGGAATTTCACTGCTGAAAAAAAAAAAAACTAATGAAATTAATGAAAGGACTTGAACAAAAAAATTTCGGAGTCGAGGCTGTAAAACGGTCCGATCTTCCATTTACTTCAGAATTTGATTAAAGGTTTGTGTAAGTCAATGTATTAGTGGAATTTCACTGCTGAAAAAAAAAAAAAAACTAATGAAATTAATGAAAGGACTTGAACAAAAAAATTTCGGAGTCGAGGCTGTAAAATGGTCCGATCTTCCCATCACTAATGAATGCGGCTATTTCTAATTCACTGCTATGCAGCTGTAACAGGAGTTACATAGTGACTATTAACTTCATTAATTAAATTCTATTCCTAAGTCAGCATTATAAAAAGACATTTATGGAAATAATATTTTCTAAAATTGTGTTTAGTTTTTGTTTGTATTGCATGTGGACTTCAAAGCTGCAGTTTAGCTTTTACTTTATTTGGAAAATAGATTTTTTTATATTAGTAAAAAATATTTTTCAGGTTTTTAAAGTAAAAAAAAGTTTAAAACAATTAAATATTTGTTTATCATCAAGAATAGCGCTGTATCTGTTCCTGCAATGAATATTTTATATACATAATTCCCAAATAACGAATAATAATAGTGAAACAATCTCGTCAATCGTTCATCAACAAACACAGAATCTGCTCTTCTTTACAGATGAGATGTTGCTGCTGATCGAAAGACTCGAAGGGCCGTTCAACATCGAGTCCATCATGGAGCCGATGGACGTAAAAATTTCAGACGCCATCATGAGCATGCAAGAGAGAACCATGGAGCTGTCATACGAAGTACTGCACATTTAATAACACTATAACACCTGTTATAACACCACAGCATGCTCAGCTGAACGCTCACAAGTGACCGCGAGATGCTAGAGGCACATGTTTGGGTAAAAAGCTACAACTTCCGGTTTGAAATCATTTTCCTTTTCTCTTTCTGTGTGACTGCAGGTTTTTCAAGGTTGTGGTCAGCCGAAGCTTTTGGAAAAGAACAGAGTTGCCCGTGACGTCTCGAGCACGACTGGCCAAGGATTTGCACCGAGCGAGTCTGATGGCACAAACCTCCAAAAACTGGTGAACATTCACTTTATTAATAATCTGAGTGATTGTAAAATCAATTGAAGTTGAATAAAGTTATGTACCTCAATAATTACCTAAAGATAACATATGTCTCACAGCGTGCAGCACATGGTAGCAAGCAAAGTTTTTTTATTTAAGACATGAAAAAAGAATTGGCAAAAAAAGTTTTGAGCTTTAATTTTCAGGAACACTTTATTTCAATCTCTGATAAATGTGATGTTTTAAACATGTGATGGATCCTCAGGGAGATGGTATGGAGATGGTATGGAGATGGTATGGATCATGATTGTTACCTTTTAGAGCTTTTAAGAAATGTCACTCATGTTATGGGAATGTGGATGATTCGTGTGTCAGGCATCCCCTCAATTACATCAGTTTCCTGCTGTGTGTGTGTGTGTGTGTGTGTGTGTGTGTGTGTGTGTGTGTGTGTGTGTGTGTGTGTGTGTGAGCTGACTGTGGTAAACCACTTCCACAGACAGTGTTCTTACCCACACTGCACATTTGGTTTGGTTTTTGTGCAGCAGTTAGATGTATATTTGGTGTGGTGTGATGAGATGTTTGTGTTTTAATATCATCAATGATTCATACATCAGTTTCACCAAAAAGACAAATAAAGCATATACCCCCTCACTATACCCCCTCACTATACTCACTATACCCCTCACTATACCCCCTCACTATACTCACTATACCCCCTCACTATACCCCCTTACTATACTCACTATACCCCTCACCATACCCCCTTACTATACTCACTATACACCCTCACTATACCCTCTCAAAATACTCACTATACCCCCTCACTATACCCCCTTACTATACTCACTATACCCCTCCCTATCCCCCCCTCTCACCCCCCCAC
>MU545793.1:15428594-15448152 GCA_024362625.1 Silurus asotus | reverse complement strand
ACTATACCCCCTCACTATACCCCTCACTATATTCACTATACCCCTCGCTATACCCCCTCACTATACCCCCTCACTATACCACTCACTATATTCACTATAACCCTCGCTATACCCCCTCACTATACCCCTCACTATATTCACTATACCCCCTCACTATACCCCTCACTATATTCACTATACCCCTCACTATACCCCTCACTATATTCACTATACCCCTCGCTATACCCCCTCACTATACCCCCTCACTGTACTCCCTATACCCCTCACTATACCCCCTCACTATACCCCTCACTATATTCACTATACTCCTCGCTTTACCCCTCACTATATTCACTATACCCCTCACTATATTCACTACACCCCTTACTATACCCCCTCACTATACCCCTCACTATACCCCTCGCTATACCCCTCGCTATACCCCTCACTATACTCACTATAACACACATACATGACTATTTTTATGTGCCCCAGTTTGGCAAAATGTCTTATTTATTCAGGGTGAAACAGTGAGGTTATGTAATGATAGTTTTCGGCAAATTCCACAATAACTATCGCTTAGCGATCCGAACCGCACCAATGTAAACACGACGCAGGCGACGGCGGTGTTTACTGTATTTAGTCAAAGTTTTTTATGGACATGAACATGTAATTTTACATGATGCAAAAAAACTCGTACACAAAATATTTCAGATTTAAAGAAACATGTAATAGATGTTTAATACGCAGATGATTATTAACAGCCCGGCTGTGTTCCAATCCTCATTTCTATTTCACTTCCCCGTGGTGAAGGGTTTCCGATCAGCACTAATGCGGCCATAAGGGAATTTGGAGTATTGAACTGTTCAGAGTAAAGAGTTCACGGTCACTGCATCTAAACTCAGGATAAGAACTAAATCAGCTTTTCTTACTTCTCTACAAGCAACACCGTTTGGCCAAAAGTATCAGGACACCTGATTTCTCCAGCTGAACTGTATGTGAATTTTCTCCAAGAGAAGCACAGAGTTTGGAGGCACATCAATTTTGGACATTTTTGGGTACAATTCACTTTAACTAGTAGACCCAAATCAGTTCCAGCATGACAATGCCCCTGTGTACAAAGCCAGTTCCATGAAAATCTGATTTCCATGGGCTGAAGTTCTCCGGAAGATCTCCTGCTAAAGAGCTCCAAGTGTATTAAACGTGATAAATGAGAATGCTGACTGCACCCCAGGCCTCCTCACCTCACCTACAAGCTCCATAAGCAATCTCCAAAATCTAGTGGAACGTCTTTCCAGAAAAGAGGAGGTTATTATAACAGGAAATAAAATCTTGATGCTGATCTTATGGTCAGGTGCCCACAAATGTTTTGCCATTGAGTGTATGTGTAGAGGTGCTTCAGCTCAAACCCCTGGAGAGGTTGTCCATGTTTCATGTTGTGGTATTTTCAGGTTGGGGATGTTAAGGGGAAGCTGTCGGAGGTGAAGTCGTTCTGGTCGTCGCTGCCCGAGTTCGTGTGTCAGGATGAAAACGTAGCGGCTCCAGCAGACGAGATGAACTGCTGGGACGGAGAGATAACAAGCTGGTACGTTGAAAAAGTGACCACTCAGAGGTCAGAGGTTTCTAAATCCCGCCCACATTTCCTCCCTAACGTGCGTTTGTGTGTTTGTGCATCAGGAACGTCTCCAATGCCGTCAACGCAGAGTTAATCGATTTTACGGCGATTCTCGGCTTGCTCAAGCGCGCTTATAAAGGATACCAGACGCTAGACGAAGACTCCAGTGAGACTCCAAACATCATATCACATTAGAAAATAGTGATCACCCAAATTGCTTCTACTCTCTCACTTTCTCTCTCTCTCTCTCTCTCTCTTTCAGGTGACGAGATGAGCGGATCAGGAAGTGGGAGTGGCTGCATGGACTCGTGTTTTCCTACGGCCCACACTCTCACCACAGAAAACCCGAACATGGAGTTGTCCTCCGCTTCACGCCTCCATCCGTCCAACCTCCTCCTTCTTCTCCTTCTCGTTCACTGCGTTCTGTCCATCCTCATGTCTCTCCAGCAGCAAAGATAACACACACCTTTACACTCATCTGCTTTGTAGCATCAATCAGGTTTTATTATGAAGGAAGGAAAACTAACTGGACGGACGGATGGATGTTCGTGCCCTTTGTAGGATCGTGGTTTTTTTGGTGGCATCCTTCTCTTTTATTTTCACTTCATAACCACTACATTTCAGTTCACTACTCTGTCCTTCACTGATTTTTTTTAAAGTTTGGGCTTTTAGTGGTTACAAGTTAACTGATAAATCATTTGAACTATTCATTATTTGTTTACCCAGGAAGCTGAAGCCCCGCCTACCAGAACAGTAGCTGAATAGAAGCTACTTCACCATTCAGTTTTCGTTCACGTTCATGCTACACTCAGTTAATCCGTATTTACTCGTTTTCTTGTTCCAGTTTTTTTTTTTTGGTGGTGGAGTGAAGAGCATTTAATGTTGTACAATAAATATAGATACTCAGTACACTTGATTTGTTCACCATTAGGGGAATAATAATAATACAAATAATTAGAAAATGACAGTACCTTTTTTAAATATTCACGCTCTTGAACTCATTTAGAAATGTTAGATCCCGTTCTCCTGGTCCAGATCTACACGAAATTGCACGTCAAAAGTATACTATCTGCAAGTAATTTGTAATAGTGAAGCACGGTGGTGGGAGCGTCACATTACGAGGATGATGTTCTTGTGCAGAGACACGATTTATGATAAAGAACAAGATAGATGAAACGTTTTTTTAACCTTAATTATGAAAGTAATATTTGTACCCTTAAATGTTTTAAAAGGTCAGTTCCAGACGAAAGTCACATGATTTCTGAGCAACTCAGGTTTTTTCGAGCAGAAACGATGGAACGTGATGTAAAACATGTAGAACCAACACGAATATACACTTTGCTGTGAGAAATGCCATGTGTTTTACATTCACCTCACTTTATAAATTTATAAATGCCTTTATTTTTATATACATGACACTCAGTGGCCACTTTAATAGAAACACCTGCACCTCTGCTTTAATTCAATAACAGGTGATGAGGTTGTAATGATCTTCAGCTGCCTGCTTTGAGCCAACCCCTGCCCCTGTAACCACAGAGTGCTCTTCACCATGTTCTGAGATGCTTTTCTGCTCACCACGGTTGGAAAGAGTGCCTTTTTTGTTTGCACTGCTGTGACATAAACCTCCAGCTGTACAGGTGTTCCTAATAAAGTAGCCTAGAAGTCATAAGGTCACTGAGTCTTGCATCCAAATCGGAGCGACTGAGGGGCACTAATACATTTTGTATGCGTACAGAAAACAGCAAAAAGCCCCATTTTACAATAAATTAAGAGAAATGTTTTATGAATTTTTCCGAAGTCTTGTTTATTCGGATGAATTGTTGTTTGATACAAATAAATCAACTGGAAGGAAAATCGTGGTTCTTTTCATGTGAGTACATTTCTCTAAATACTATATTTTCTCTGCTGCATTTCATTTGTGGCGTTTTTAACGATTTTATTAAAAAAATAACACTGTTTATATACCGATTAGATTAGCGGATTTGTCGCCCTCTGTTGTCTGAGAGTGGAATTGCAGTGAAAATCCAATAACCGAGTATTTATGAACATGATGGTGATTAAAAGTTCCCTCGCAGGTGTTCAAGCATATGAGCATTTTCACGTCCTTTAATTGGACTGTCAGAAAGCGTCAATAGTCCGAGCTCACGAACCGCAATCTCAAATATATTCATGTGGATTTTATTTCACAATGACTGACAGAGGAGAAGAAACCCCAGGGTGATGTGATGAGGTGAATATCAGTGCTTCTGCTGGAGATGATATATGTGGAGGTGCAGTTGTGGCTCCAGTGAAAGGAGACGTGTTAAATTGTGTTCATTGGGTTTCTTGCTTTAGTTTTCATTCTAACTGGATGAGATCCTGTGTGCGATGCAGCGCTCTGATCTACTGCACTTCTCTATAATTCTGATGGATTCTACAGACGTGACGTCATACTGGTGGGATTAAGAGGTGGTTTGTTTGAGGTAGAACATCATTGAAGGTCTGGAGGTGAAATACTCAACCTGATACTGAATAACTGTGAATACAGGACAACATGGAGTTTTTATTTCACTCCTACAGAATAACTGGACCACAGAAGATCTTAAACTTAAAGATGAGACTTGAACGTTAGCTGAGTGAATCAGACACTCCATAGTTAGCTTTCGATACGATGAGAAATTCAGTCTGAGCGGTTTATCCATATAACGAAATCACTGGATTTAATTATAAGCGAATATTAAAACATAGGACATGTTCATGACTTTAATCGACAGAGAATTTTTTTATACGGCTGCAATTTACAGAATCCAGTCAGACCAAATCCGGCTGCTGTTCATCACAGTAGGACAGTAGTTTAATTATAGATATCATTTGTAAAAAAACAAGAAAAAAAACTCCTGAGACTGCATTTGTAACTATCAAAATGATGAAGGAACCAAAATGGCATATTGTTTGTTTGCTAAAACATAAAAACAAATGTGAAGACAGGAAATAAATCAGAGTGAAATTTTACATTAGCATGATGCTAGCGTGAGATTAGCGTGAGATTAGCATGATACCATCGTGAGATTAGCGTGAGATTAGCATGATGCCATCGTGAGATTAGCGTGAGATTAGCACGATGCCATCGTGAGATTAGCATGAGATTAGCATGATGCCATCGTGAGATTAGCGTGAGATTAGCACGATGCCATCGTGTGATTAGCATGATGCCATCGTGAGATTAGCATGAGATTAGCACGATGCCATCGTGAGATTAGCATGATGCCAACGTGATAATTAGCTAGCATGAGCCGTGTTTATTTTATTACTCTTAATTTACTTTGTTAATGCCTTGAAAAAGTAAGAATTGCACTAGTTGTGTAATATATTTTTTTAGATCACGCCTCTGTGTATTTCACAGCAGGATATCCGGCGCTGACGAGCGGCTCGTACTCGCGTCTACGTCTCTGCCGAGCAAACAGAACCGCAAGAGTGATGAGGACGAGAAGAGCGAGGCATGAGCCAGCGATGAGGAATACAGCCTGGGACTGTACTGGGTCTGCAACACACACACACACAGACACACACACACACACACACACACACACACACACACACACACACACACACACACACACACACACACACAAACATTAGCAGTGGTTCTCAAACTTTTTCTGCCATTCCCCACTGTAAAGAGGGATGGATTTTTAATCCCCAAATGTCCTCCATCACCTAAAAAATGGTAATAAAATAATTCAAAAATGCCTAATTTATTAAAATATCAAGTTCTTAATAAATAAGATCAAAAAGCATCAAGTTCAAAATAAAATTGTAGTTGTTTTTAATATCATAACTGATGTTTTAATTTACTTGCATTATTGACCTGATTGTTGGTTTGTCGTCACTTTAAGTGTATAAACTATTTTTAATAGATAAAATCATGAATTAAGATTAATAAAGAAAATCTGTTTGATAAATCCTGCTGTACATTGTGCCACACCTGCAATATCTTTATTTCACACTAGAGGGCGCGCAACACACTTTGAGGACCACTACAGTTAGATTGGACTGAGGTTACTGTATTTCAGTGAATGTACCTGTGAGGTCGATTTCATACGAGTAGCCCAGCTGGATGGAGGGAATGTAGAGTTCTTCATTTGTGACCGGAGGAAAGAAGGGAACCATGTTAAAATGGCGGTTGTGTCCGATGGGAGCCATTTCTTCAGGAAAACTGTCGTTTTTCATAAAACGGCGCATCCATTCTTCAAATATGGCATCCGTGAAGGCGTGTAAGACCTGTAAAAGCACAAGGATTATTCATCTCTGATTGATTCCTGATTCCTCATTGTAGGAGTGTGTGTTCTGATCCCTCACCACGAAGACGGGGTCGTTGGCAGCGGAGTGAGGGAGCGCGTTGGTGCCACTCAGGAAGTCGTGGACGAGGTTGTGTAACCCCGTAACAGCGCTGTCCAGTTCCCCGTCTGATTTATCGAATCCCTCCAGGGCGTTCCTGCAGGACATTACCATGCATTGGAGTAAAAGTAGAGACACTCTATTAATGTGACTCCAGTAAAAACGTCTTTGTTCACTTGAGTAAAAGTACAAACGTTTTTGCCTTCAAATGAACTTCAGTGTCCGAAGTAGTGATTTATTAAAACTCTAATGTTCCTGTGATCATTTTTATCACAAGATTCTTCACTTAATCCCCTCAGTTTCTGTGTAAAGACTCGAATGTGACTCTCAGCACACTGATCTATTAATAGAATGAGATTAAAGACTCAAACGCTGATTGATTTCCATTATAATCATCATGAACACAAAACCTTCTTTTCTACAACTTCACATAAAAACGTGTAAATGAGGTCACGTGTGTGGTGTGAGTTCGAGTCTGGAGTTTCTTCATCATTTGTTCCTCTCTAAATGTTCTGCTTGATGTTGAACTGATGCTGAACTGTATGTTGGTGATCAGTAGATTCACCGAGCACCAATCAGAACACGTGTAAAACAGAGCGTGTGCTTGATCCTGATTGGTGACTCGCTGCGTGTTTCACCAGTTACGTTTTTATCCTCGTTAATAAAAAGGAACGAATGATTTCACTAAATGTAGTTGAGTAAAATATTTGACTTTGGAATGTAGTGAAGTTTCAGTAAAAACCTCTCCAAATGGAAAAACTTCAGTAAAATACAGATACGAGAAAAAGCTACTCGTGTGTGATAGTGGCTAACAATTTGCTGAAATCTGGCAACCCTGGTTCATTCAGATAGAGAAAAATATTTCAGCTACACTTTGTTTATTTACTAAATTTTCTAATGGAAATCCAGGTGAATAAATGAGATGTGTTTAGTTGTTTCACCTGAAACTGAAGGTGGAATTGGTGAAATACGGCGGACTGTCGAAGTCTCGTAACTGCAGGCATCTGTGCACATCGTCCATCGTCGGTAAAGTAAAATTATGTCTTTCCCTCCGGCCGCGGCGTAAAGGTCCCTCTCTCGTCCCGTTACACAGCGTCACCAAGCGGTTATACTCGTCTAAGCTACACGGAGACATGAATATATAAACACTCGTGTGATATCGAGTCCTTCAGTGCAGCTGTGTTGATTTTACTGTAGTTCACTGGAGCTCTGAGCATGAAGTCCAACACATTCTCTCGAATATTACACTGCAGTGTGAAGAGAAAACTACGGAGGTCCTGAGAGGACATGAGGACATGAGGAAAACTACGGAGGTCCTAAGAGGACATGCATTATAATATTTTGTCTTTTTGATGATCTCGACATTTTTTCCTCGCAATCAGTACTTTAAATTCTAGAGAAAAACTCTTAGGACCTGAGTAGAAAAGCGAACAGGTGTGTAAGTAGGTTTGATACACACCTGTCACACACAATGCCCCAGTCACTAAACGCTGATCTGGGACTGATGAGTGAGGGGTCACTGGGGTCTTCTCCACCCAGAAGGTCATCAGTGCACACTTCACACTCCGAGCTGCCCGTCGCAAAGTTCCAGTATGGGATCGCGAAATTTTCATCACCGATCAGTTTCTGTAATAACAAAAAAGTCATGAGGAGCTCTGATGCCACGATCCACACTGGAGTAACTGCTGTTTTAGAAGCTGCTGAATAACGAGTGTGGAGGCATCTTCATGGCTAAAGATGGAAAGATGTGTAACCTGATTCTGAATACAAGGAACGATTCACAGGTAAATACTGAAATCACTTTTGGACCAACTCTTAAAATTCCCATTAAGCTTACTCAATAATCTTTCATCCTAAACCCCCTCCCCCTCTGACTAACATGTGATGGTGTTAGTTTTACACACCTGAAGGTCTCTTTCCAGACTCAGTAGGTGGTACCTGTGCCAGGTGATGAAGGCAGGGCCTTTATGGGAGAAATCAATGCCTTTGAATGGCCGCCCAGGACCTGGAATTCCACCATATTGTCAAATAAATAAATAAATCACAAGCCTGAACACCAACCCCAAGCCTAAACTCTAAGATCAAGCCTACCACTAATCCCAAGCCTAACCTTAACTCCAAGCCTAAACCCAAATCAAACACCAACTCTAAGCCTAAACTCTAACCCCAAACCTAATGCTAATCTCAAGCCTAAACTCCAACCCCACTGCCTTAAACATCAAACCTGAAACTTTAGCCTAATCCTTAAGCCTTAATATCAACTTCTAGACTAAACACTAACCCCAAGCCTAACATCAACCCCAACCCCAAGTCTAATCTCCAATCTTTAAACCTTTATATCAACACAAAGCCTTAACTTTAATCCCTACAGTATGTCTCAAATCTTACCCTTAACCTAAAATCATCTCCAAGCCTAACATCAACCCCCAAGCCTTCAACCTCCAGACTAAACACTATTTCAAAACACCAATCTCAAACCTTAACACTAATTGCAACCCTTAACTCTTATCCCTAAACCTAAACACTAGACTTTAATCCAAAACACCAACCTCATGTCTATAGTATATTTTTGTTTGGTGCTTTAACCCTTAATATGACCTCTGACCTTCATTTCCCTCAGACAGCAAAGTGGATCTCAAAAATAAACCCTGAACATGAAGGTATAATCCCATTCCAAATCCTTTTAATTAAAGCATTCCTTTAAACGGAACTTTGCCTGTTCCTCACCGAGCAGCGTGTCCCTCACGGAGTAGTAGTGCTGCCAGACGAACAGGTCGTACACAGTGATGTTGCTGAAGCGAGTCTGGTTGGTTTGGCGGTCGATGAGGCCGAGCCAGTGCTCGGTGGCGATGACGTACTGTGGGTGGATGGTGCGTTTGGAAAGCTGCAGCGCCTCCAGGAACACCTGCCTCTCCTCCACACTCAGAGACATGATGTTCTTGCGGGTCACAGGAGCCTTGCGGAGATTACAGGTGGGACCGGTCCAGCCGAACTTACACTCACCACAGTCATAACCCGCAAAGTTTCCTGACATGAAAACACACAAGTGTGTGTCACAGCATCAAAGTGAAGTTCATCAGGTATCTCACAACACGTGAATGTTATTAATTACTGATACTCCTAAAATTAAACTGTTGGAGTTTCTTTCTATTTTCATTTGAAGGTTTTCATCTCGTTTCTCAAAATCACCAAATTCATTATATAACTTACACCACACATAAAAAATCCTCCATGGAGCTCTGCGAAGTCGTTAGAAAACATGTACAATAGCTGCCGGGAATTGGAACTGGGTGTTACTATGGTTACAGGCGTTTATAAGCAGCTTGTACATTGAACTTACAAACGCAAACTAACTGTGTTCAACACTCTGAACAAAACACCTGAACTTTCAGCCAATCATACTCCAGCATTCACACCTGAACTTCCAGCCAATCACAATCCACTATTCGAACCTGAACTTCCATCCAATCATAATCCAGCATTCACACCTGAATTTTCAGCCAATCACAATCCGGCATTCACACCTGAACTTCCAGCCAATCACAATCCACTATTCACACCTGAACCTCCAGCCAATCACAATCCAGCATTCACACCTGAACTTCCAACCAATCACAATCCACTATCCACACCTGAACTTCCAGCCAATCACAATCTACTATTCACACCTGAACCTCCAGCCAATCACAATCCAGCATTTACACCTGAACTTCCAGCCAATCACAATCCAGCATTTACACCTGAACTTCCAACCAATCACAATCCACTATTCACACCTGAACTTCCAGCCAATCACAATCTACTATTCACACCTGAACCTCCAGCCAATCACAATCCAGCATTTACACCTGAACCTCCAGCCAATCACAATCCAGCATTTACACCTGAACTTCCAGCCAATCATAATCCACTATTCACACCTGAACCTCCAGCCAATCACAATCCACTATTCACACCTGAACTTCCAGCCAATCACAATCCACTATTCACACCTGAACTTCCAGCCAATCACAATCCACTATTCACACCTGAACTTAAGATGTATAACTGAAACCCAGTTTATTTCTGCACCTGTAAATCGCCTTCAGGGTCGTGGCAGAGCAGATTAGGAGCTTTAGCTGGTACACAATGGGGCACCTGATGGATCATGCAATAACATAATACACACGTGTGTGTGTGTGTGTGTGTGTGTGTGTGTGTGTGTGTGTGTTTACTACAAACTAAATTCTAGATTACATTTACTGTGCATAAATATATATATATATATATATATGTTATAGAAAACCAATGTGAGAAGAGAAGAGAAGATTTTCCTTTTTTTCTTTCTTTTTTTTACCGAAGCACGTGCACGTCTCTGTGTAGAATTTGGTCGGCCAGCGCTCGCGGTCGTCCACGTTGCGCAGCGTGTACGTTCCCCCCCACGGGCGCGTGTCCGTGCGCACGGCGCTGCAGATCCCACGGCCCGAGCGCGCGCCACACGCGTCCCCGGGGTCGGTGTTCGGCGACGGGCAGCAGCGCTTCGACTCGATCGCCTCCACCGAGCTGCACGCGCGCGGAAACTGCGCCCGGACACCGCCGAGCGCGCACCAGGAGCACACCAGCACCTTCATCAGCAGCACCGTCCTCCTCATCCTCATCCTCATCATCACCATCCTTCCTAGCCTTAAAGACACGGACTAAATACCCCTGTGTGTGTGTTCATGTAAAAGCCACCTCGGTGTGTGTGTGTGTGTGTGTGTGTGTGTGTGTGTGTGCGCTCGGAGTTCTTTCCTCTGTCAGCGCCTGGTACATTCTTTTCTATGAGGATTAGAACTAAGGCCTCGTGGTCATCACCTGACACACACACGAGTGTGTGTGTGTGTGTGTGTGTGTGTGTGTGTGTGTGAGAAACCATTCAGCCCTAAAGCAAATTTTTATGTAGAGCATGTATGTGTGTCTCCTCGATTACAGGAAGTCAAACTTTAAATGAACCTTTGTTCCCCAATGCCGTCACATCTATTGTGGAGATCAGATGAACATCTAGAACCAGTATTAAACCAGACAATCAGTCTGCTCTGAGATCTTCACCCTACCCTGATAATCCACAACATCATGATTCTTCGGTCACAAATTGAGATCAGTGTTTTTAGTAGATCTCTTTATTCTAGAATGTTCATGAAAGTTCAAGTTCTCTGCAAATCCAGCTCAAAAACCACACCTACACAGTTATGGCTCCTACCAGGCTCCTCTTGGAGGCAGTGGCAGCTCACTGGTTAAAGCTCTGGTTTACAGATCAAAAGCTTTGAGGTTTATTGTCCAGCATCCATTGTTGGGCCCCACAATGAGGCTCCTAATCCTCTGTGAGCTGAGCCCAGACATCGAACATCACTGAGATATGTGAAGGATTTTCATCATACTGTAAAAGTACATGACATTTAAAATCCTGTCGCTCTTATTACTAAAATCCACGTGTGAAAGATTTGCAGCTCCACACAAACTCATCAGGATCAGGTTTATGGGCCAAGTGTGTTGAGAAACAAAAGTACAGAGGTGTTGATTTGTTCATGAGCAAATCAGAACTTCCATGAATTTATTCCACACACCCAAAGCGTTTAACTCGTTCTGATGATCCACTTGTGTGTAAAAATGATTTGTTTTTAATTAAGTTTTATTTTCCTCGGTAACATTTAGATAATCATCCTGCATCACGTGTGGTGAGATACGTGCTCCTGTGTGCTGAAACATCAAGTCAAATTTTCACAAACAATAATATGTATTTTTCCAAACCATAAGTCACTCCACCTCCCTCCATCCCTCCATCCCCCTTATCCCTCCATCCCTTCATCCCCCTTATCCCTCCATCCCTCCATCGCCCTTATCCCTCCATCGCCCTTATCCCTCCATCCCCCTTATCCCTCCATCGCCCTTATCCCTCCATCGCCCTTATCCCTCCATCCCTCCATCGCACATCATATGATGCTGTAAAAGGCTGAAGGCTATTTGACCACATGCAAACCACATGTGCATCTGCTTACGCATGCATTAGAAATAATAGTCTGTATATAAAGTATAAATTATAAATGATACGTTTCCATCAGGAGTTTATTTTATTTATTGATATTATTATTTAGAAGAAAAGCAGTGAGATTTTGAAGAGTCTGATTAATTTATTGATCAGACACTATAAAGTGGTTTGCTTTGAGTTTAAAAGTCACATGCACAATAAAAAAGGTTTTTAACTCGAGAAAGTCTTTTTGAAATGATGGACATTTTTGCTGGACAGTAGCAGAGTCTCGTGTGGAGAAAAAACCCTGAGTGAGACTCTTCATTTTGATTTCTGCTGAAGTCTGGAAGTTCATCAAAAAGCTGAACACACTCACAGGAGAACGCTAACATGATGTCACGTGACCTCCGACCGTTTATTTGAAAAAGTAAAGCAGTGTAATAATCGTCAGTTTTAGCCCCGCCCACAACCCGTGCCAGCCAATGGGACAGCTAACATTCTGTCGTTCCTCTGAATCGGTTATTTGTTTTATTTATACAAAAAAGTGTATTTTTAATTTAAAAATATATAAAAGTGAGTGTAAAGTGTAAATGTTGTCTGCTGGTTAGGGGATTGCTTGATGACCTTCTTTACCATGATGTAGATGAAGCCGATGAGGATGGTGGTGATGATGGAAATGGTGGTTTATTCAGTTATGAGTCAAAGTTGAAAAATCGTCCACGGACGGATGTGAAGGAACAGCTGCAGCTTCATCTGTTGGAGTCCTGAGCTCAAGATACCACGTCATTTCTACTCTGACTGCAGGTATTTGGAGTGTAATCAGGGTGGTATTGGAGTGTAATCAGGGTGGTATTGGGGTGGTATTGGAGTGTAATCAGGGTGGTATTGGGGTGGTATTGGGGTGGTATTGGGGTGGTATTTGGAGTGTAATCAGGGTGGTATTGGGGTGGTATTTGGAGTGTAATCAGGGTGGTATTGGGGTGGTATTTGGAGTGAAATTAGTAATTCATTAAATTAACTCATTTACTTTCTGTAATTATTTAGCAATATGGCCGCCTTGCATTTGAACCTGAAAGGTTCTGAAATCACACCACTAGGGAAGGGATCATGACCCATTTGATCGCTAAACATTGTTCCTTGGTTCTGCTGTAAAGACTGTGAGATGGTGATCATGGTAGCAGTCCACACTGGACTCTTTCTCCTCTCTGTGTATGGTGTTTGATGTTGGTGTGACCTTCAGCCGGTCTGTCAAGCAATTCAAAACTTCTATCGTTCAGTGGGACGCGGTGCCGTGGGCTTGTTCCTCTCACTGTCACGTGATCCGAGTTTTGTAAATAAATCCGGTTTATGGTCGTGTGGAGTCTGAACGCGTCGAGTGAGTGACATCAGCGACTGAACCGCGATCTGAATGCGGCTCTTTGTCGGAAAAGCATGAGATGATGATGAGACGTGTGTGTGTGCGTGTGAAGATGTAAAGACTCTACTGGTGTGTTGTGGGTTTCTTCAGCGCCCCAGGCTGCAGGACTTCATGTTGGGTTCATCTGACTGTAGAAAGGACATTCCTCATAATCACACACTCCGGGGTTCATGATATTTCTCACTCTCTGGTGTTTTTATAGATTATAATCACACTCTTGGTGTCACCCAGATGAGAAGAAGGTTCACTCTTGAGTCTGGTTCCTCTCAAGGTTTCTTCTGGTTCATGTCATCTTTACAGTTGTATAAATGATGTAAATAAGAATGCTTTAGAATTTCGAATCAAAATAATTTTTTGTTTTTGTTTTAACAAACACATACGCTTTTTTATTTCCAGCACAAACATTGATGATGATGATGATGATGATGATGATGATTAGATTTTGCAATAAAAAAGATGACTATGAGGCAGTAGGTAGATGTAGACGAGTTAAACAGCTCATTAGGCTGCAGTTTAGTCTCTGCTTCTGTGTTAAAATATTCTCATCATAAATCTTTAATATTTTATATAATGTATCTCTGTATTTGATGGAGTAATAAATATTAGATTTATAGTGAAGGACAGCTGGAGGTCTGAGTGAGAGTTAGAGGTGCAGTGTCAGGGTGAGACCACACGGTGGCACTACAAAACAGGTTTACCGTCTGATATCAATTCACTGCCAAACACTGCCTTCAAACTTTATTCCTGTTTATCATTTATTTGATTAATAAAGAGGATTATTTACACACACTGCTCGGAAGTGTATATTACAGCTCATTACTGCTCATTATTGCTCATACATTTATCTTAGTGCTCATAACAACTCCTAACTACTCAGTACTGTATATTATTGCTCATTATAGCTCATAACTGCTTATTACCACTCTGTACTGCTCATAACTGATCAATACTGTATATTACTCCTTATTCCTGTAGTGTGTATTATTAAACACACAGGTTATGACAGGTTATTAACGCTACATGACTCTGCAGATCCACAGACTCCTCAGTACAGAGAAACCGTTCTCTGCATTTTCTCCTTTATTTGAGAATGTGGAGAATTTTTACGTCTGTTCGGTTTTATATGACTTTTTTTTCTGCTTCTGGACTGAGTTTTTCCCTAAAATAGCGAACATTACATCTGTAACATCTGTCCAAAATCTGAAGAGTCAGATTGAGGATTTCATAAACCGTTTGGGGAAACGTCATTATTGAGAACACGAAAGTGATCTAAGGTTCTCCAAAAGCTCTTCACCCAAATTCATCTTTAATTTCAAACCCGTGGGGATTAATATTATGTTCTAGTTTCATGTGATGATTTTATATTTGGTGAACAGGATTGTGGTGAACAGGATTGTGGTGAACAGGATTGTGGTGAACAGGATTGTGGTGAACAGGATTGTGGTGGATTGTGGTGAACAGGGTTGTGGTTAATAAAGTTTTAGTGGATTTTGGTGAACAGGATTTTGGTGGATTTTGGTGAACAGGGTTGTGGTGAACAGGTGTCCTGTGTTACTTCACCTTGCCTTTTGTCCACTCCTGGTTTTGTCCCATATCCAGTTGTACACTTTGGTACAGCAGTAAGTGCCCCAGGTAAATGCACGGGGGTCGTGTAAGTGCCCTTAATGACGCAGATTTTAATTGCGGCGGTGTGGATTGTTCCCGCTTTGCTCCATCCACACACAATACACTGGGTTCTGGCAAAGTGCACTTAATACCAGTTCCAATGGAATTGCTATTGTATTAGCGAAATGACGTATTGATGAAATGTTCATGCAGAGTCGTGGAGTGTCTGTATTCTTTGAAGTTAGTGACAATAGCTCATTTGTGCTCGCTAATAGCATTTCAAAGGAGCGATGCAGATGAAGGTGATGCGGAATTTACACGACAAACCGTTTTTCCGTTGTCATGCTAAAGCGAGAAGTGCATTATCTGTTTTTTCGCTAATGGCTCTTGTTTATGGATTTACGGTGCCTAATGTGTTGGACGAGGAGAAACGCGTGTCTCCTGCTGCAACCGTGAGCACTTTGTCTTCATTTGGAATTAAAAACAGGAGAGATATAAAACAATGGCTTCGTATCGCACTCGCTGAAGCTCCTACAGCCTGATCTTTCCAGCATACGGCTGATTGTGATGCTAAGTGTGAGGGCAACACCGTGACAGAAGCTACGAGAAGCAAAATGTATCCTGTGTGCAGAAGATTCCGTAACGATCTGTTGGTTAACCTTTCAGAAATCCGCTAGCTGAAGCGTTAGCTGCTAATACAAGCTGCATGATAGACAACAATTAGCTTTAGATGTTTCTCTGATGAGGCGACTGTTCCATAATCTGAAACTTTGAAGGACGCTTACGTCCGTATGTATTTATACATGGTTTTATTACATACAATATGATTGTAGATTATAGTTTGTTGTATGTAGCGTAGCTGCTCAGCTCAGCGTCTTTGGTGTTTTAGCTTGACGTCTTCTGCTCTCATTCACTTCCAGGTCAATTCCTGGTTCTCTGTTCTATCTACTGATAATGGACATTTATCTAATCTGAAGTTTCAAAACATTAGAGTTTTTTGTAACTTTTTTTTCTATCCAATTAGTCAAATCTCCATCAAGCAGCGAGTCAGGGAGCGTGAGCGCTAACACACTCGGAGGAGAAAACGCTATCTGCCCTCTTCCTCATACTTCATTCCCGTACAGACAATCCAGAAGAGCTCCAGAATTCAGATGGTACTGTTGCACTTTTGAACATTTTGAAGCTGGAGATCTGGTGAATGATTTTCTGTTGACACTGTAATCAGTAAAATTCCTATCCAATCGCTACAGTTTACTCAGCTGTAATGTAACACACCAGATTGGCTTGGAGTGGAAAATTTTCTAGAACAGCAGTACAGAAACATGTTTATATGAACATTTATATTCATAATAAAAACTTCTGCAGTTTTCCTGTAAGGAGAAGTTTAATTCAGTTTTCCAAAATCCTACAGGAACTGTTTTTATTTTCCTCCAGTGGAAAGATCCGAGTCTCAGAACAGCACGGAAACATCAACTCCTTTCAAGATCTATTTAGAGACCATGTCTATTACCCATAATGCACTGTGAGCTAGCGATAAACTACTTTATAGTATGCTAGATTAGTTCCGGGTCATTTCTTTTAAATCACACACACACACACACACACACACACACACACACACACACACACACACACACACACACACACACACACAGAGTCTTATAATTTACAGTCATTATTAATTATTTATAAATCTGGAGATTCACTTCATTATTTAATGACCTGAGATTTTTTATGCTCTATGATTTTTGTATAATTAACTAATATAATTTTTTCATCACCGTACAACACGCAGTGAGATCTTCTGAACAGAAATGGATTAAAAGTTAAAGAGATAAAGTATAGATATAAAATAGTGCAGTAAATAAAAATAAACAATATAATAAAATGAAATATTTATTATTTGTGTGTGTGTGTGTGTGTGTGTGTCACACACACACACACACACACACACACACACACACACACACACACAGAGTCTTATAATTTACAGTCATTATTAATTATTTATAAATCTGGAGATTCACTTCATTATTTAATGACCTGAGATTTTTTATGCTCTATGATTTTTGTATTATTAACTAATATAATTTTTTCATCACCGTACAACACGCAGTGAGATCTTCTGAACAGAAATGGATTAAAAGTTAAAAAGATAAAGTATAGATATAAAATAGTGCAGTAAATAAAAATAAACAATATAAAAAAATTTAATATTTATTATTTGTGTGTGTGTGTGTGTGTGTGTGTGTGTGTGTGTGTGTGTGCGTATATATCACATACAGTATGTGGACACAAGTTGGTGGACACCTGACCATTAGATTGGTAGAACACCTGCTTTTTAAACATCTCATTCCATGTTTTCTCCAGTTGCTATTATACTAATCTCCACTCTTCTGGGAAGATGTTCTACTAGATTTGTGGAGATTTGTTCAGCTGGAAGGGTGTTAGTAAAGTTAGATACTGATGTAGGTGAGATGAGGAGGCCTGGGGTGCAGTCAGAATTCACATTCATCCTAATAGGGTTGGAGCTCTTTAGCAGGAGATCTTTCCCACTTTGCTTGGGTTGGAAGGTGTGAAAGATCTCGGACGTCTTTGGATGCTGCAAGAAATTTTCCCGTCACTTGAACATCCAAAGACGTAAGATACAATTGTGTATCTCTGACTAACAGTTTGGGGAAGAACCTCATACGGCTGCAGAAGTCAGGCGTCTCAATACTTTTGTCCATGAAAGAACGTTTATGGAGGCGTGTGAGCTGTAGTAGGATTAGAAGCATGAAATGACGTCTAAATGGATTTCACTATATTAGGAGACGTGCTCTAATTGAAAAATACCCACCCTCATGGTGGTAACAGTAACCCTGCTTCCTGTAATGGTACGACCCGAGTGTTTCATTTCACAATAACGAGGGGCTGAAAAATCAGATAACGAGATAATGAAGTGAATCTCCAGGATTATAAACAATTAATAATGACAGTAAATGATGTGTGTGTGTGTGTTTGTGTGTGTGTGTTCTAGAGAAATGACCTGGAACTGATCTAGCATATTTATAATCCAGATAATCACTATTTTAGGGTGAATTCTGGGCATTTTTAAGTATCTGATGTTCCAGTAAGAACAATTAAAACATTCTGTTCAGGCGACTCGGATCTCTCCGGAGAAAGAAAAACAGAGTGAGACAGGTTTTTCTTTGGGAACGCTCCTGTAGCAGCTACAGTATGTGATTAGCGTATTAGCATAACGCTAAGCAGAGTGGAGGAGTGATAAGTTACAGAGTTACACCTCGGGCCATGAAATCAGCGTAAGTGCATTTTTAAGGCAATTCAGAAACTCACTGCTTGAGGACCAGTGCATAGAAAGTAGTGTGTGTGTGTGTGTGTGTGTGTGTGTGTGTGTGTGTGTGTGTGGTCATTGGGAAACAATGTGAAGATGCAAGTTTAAAAACATAACACTAAGCCATATAAGAGGTCTATGACAAGCACACACACACACACACACACACACACACACACACACACAAAGAAGGAAATATGCGTATGAGAAGATGGAAATAGAAGAAGAAGTAGAAGGAAACGAGGCCTAAATGATTTCTAGAATGCAATTTAATTTCCCGGCAGCGGGCGATTAAATTTTTTTCAGGAGATGCGTTTTTATTTTACGTACGTATGTAAAAATGCAAACACGCGTGGACAATAGTGAAGAGGAGAAAGCTCGGCTTATCTGAACCGCTTTCCGCACAGTTGCTCCATTTGAAATGCATTTAATTGCAAATAAAGAGGAAAAAAACTAGAAGGATGATGGAAAGAGAGAGAGAGAGAGAGAGAGAGAGAGAGAGAGAGAGAGAATGACAGATATTCATATTTGAAGACGACAATAAGACCATCAGAGAACAAGCTGAGAATCTCTTTCTCTCTTTTTCTGTCCTTCAGTGTAAATCTGTAACTCTGAGTGTTTACTACACATTAATGATGGAGTGTAAACAGAGTGGATTAATGAAGCTGCTCTCTCCATCCTGAGCTCCTTACACACTCCGTCCTGCTCTGGTCTTGTTTCAGAAGCGTAGGAATTTAGGAACACTCCTGGGATCCTCTAGTAGCATCTGCAGTATTTTCTAACAACTTCTATCACTTCCACCACCACCTCCATCACTCTCACCTGCACCTCCACCACCACCTCCATCATTCTCACCTGCACCTCCACCACCACCTCCATCACTCTCACCTGGACTTCCACCACCACCTCCATCACTCTAACCTGCACTTCCACCACCACCTCCATCATTCTCACCTGCACCTCCACCACCACCTCCATCATTCTCACCTGCACCTCCACCACCACCTCCATCACTCTCACCTGCACCTCCACCACCACCTCCATCACTCTCACCTGCACTTCCACCACCACCTCCATCATTCTCACCTGCACCTCCACCACCACCTCCATCATTCTCACCTGCACCTCCACCACCACCTCCATCATTCTCACCTGCACCTCCACCACCACCTCCATCATTCTCACCTGCACCTCCACCACCACCTCCATCATTCTCACCTGCACCTCCACCACCACCTCCATCACTCT
>MU545793.1:15355554-15418054 GCA_024362625.1 Silurus asotus | reverse complement strand
GAACAAATACATGCTCCATTATTACATGAAGATCGCACTGAATTAGACGCATCAGAATCAGCCAGAACACACGGTCCCCACAAATCCAACTCAACAGTTTAATGATCCATTAAACCCCGAAGACTCGTTACGGGTTTGGAATCCGATTTGCTTCGTGATATCATTTTTATATTTGATGTTTATTTTGTTGAAATAGTTTGACGCGATATTCGTATGCATTTAATCTAAAAAGAGTTTCAGTCGATTTACTGATTTGTTACTTAACACATTTTAAATCAGTAAATCTTTTATTATTCTGCATAATTAAAAAAAATAACTATGAATAAAGGCACGATTTAAACCGAATTAAACATGCGGTGATGATGACGAGGGGTGGACCCACACCGAAGATCAAAAGCGAACGTGAAAAAGTTTTGTGCGTTACCATGATGATCAATTGGCAGAAATATTGCGTTAAAGTCTTTACACAGGTCAAAACCTACAAATTAATTTATTTAAGTTAATCAGGTTTTTTTCCATTTTCTAATATTATGAGAATTATTCTAGAAATTACATTTCTAGAATAATTCATCAGACACACAGAAAAAAGTATTTTATACTTACAATTTTATTCAAAAAAAATAAAAATATTAATAATAATAATAATTTTAAAAATAATAATAATAATAATAATAATAATAATAAGGCAAGATTGAAGACACTTACACAAATCCTGTAGACGTGTCCAGCCTGAAAGTGAAAAAAAAAACTAAAATTGTTTTTCAAAGCTTTTGGTTTTTCCAGAGCGTTGTCCAGACAACACGAGTCTTTCTTTCTTATGTAAAAAAAACCCAAAATCAAATCTTTGTTTAATATCTATTTAAAAAAGTTGGAAGCTGTGAGACTTCACCTCGATGTCCGATGCTGAAAAGCAAAAAAAAAAAAAATCTGAAAGAATCAGGGAGAAAATTCTAAATAAGAAAGAATAAAAGAAAAAAGTGTGCAAATTGTTGATGATAAAAAAAAATCCAGAAAGTTAAAATTTTCTTTTGTTTAAAAAATGAAGATGAAGATCAGGTCCGAGCATAAAATCCCTTAAAGAAAAAAGAAAGAAGGAGTGAGTGTGTGTGTGTGTCTCCGGTATAAAGACTTTACAGACACAGAGTACAGCAATCTGAGAGCTCGGTGTGTGTGTGTTTGTGTGTGTGTGTGTGTGTGTGTGTGTGTGTGTGTGTGTGTGTGTCTGCGTGTGTCAGGTAGAGGGAAAAAAAAGGGGCTGAAGATCATGTGAACACACCCCCATATATACACACTGAAGGGGAAAAAGGAGAGGCGGAGCACACACACACACACACACACACACACACACACACACACACACACACACACACACAGTGTTTGCTTACATTGGCAGTTACATTAGCAGTGTGAATAACAGGAGCTGTCACAATGTTTACACCAATAAAAATATAAAATAAGAAGTGAAAATATTCTAAATGAACACAAAGTTAATTTTTAATAAATAAATAAACAGAATCTTCACCTTCACCTCGACACTGATTGTTTTCCTCCGATGGCGTGACCCAGAATCTCTTTCATTCCTCAGGTTCACTGACACACACACAGATTTGAATTTCAGCCGCGAGCTGATGATGTCATCATGGGCTTTACTACTGCTGACCAATCAGCACTTACGCTCAGTTTAAACACACACACACACACACACACACACACACACACACACACACACAACATGCTTGTTACAATTCCAACACACATTCAGTACACAATCCCAACACACACACACACTACACAATCCCAACACACACTTATTATCCCAACAAACACTCATTACACAATCCCAACACACACTCGGTACACAATTCTAACACACACTCATTACACAATCCCAACACACACTTATTATCCCAACAAACACTCATTACACAATCCCAACACATACACATTACACTACCCCAACACACACGTATTACACAACAAACATTATGCAATCCCAACACACACTCATTACACAATCCCAACACATACACACTACACAATCCCAACACACACATTCAAGACACAATCCCAACACACGCTTGTTAATCAACTCACACACATACACACACTACACATTTCAAAAATGCACATTCCCAACAATCACTCATTACCCCAACACACACTCATAACACAATCCAAGCACACACTTATTACACAATCCCAGCACACACTCATTACACAATCCCAACAAATATTCATTACCCCAACACACACTCATTACACAATCCAAACACACACTCATTACACAATCCCAACAAACACTCATTACCCCAACACACACTCATACACAATCCAAACACACACTCATTACACAATCCAAACACACACTCATTACACAATCCAAACACACACTCATTACACAATCCCAACAAATACTCATTACCCCAACACACACTCATACACAATCCAAACACACACTCATTACACAATCCCGACAAACACTCATTATCCCAACACACACACATTACACAATCCAAACACACACTCATTACACAATCCCAACAAACACTCATTACCCCAACACACACTCATTACACAATCCAGACACACTCATTACACAATCCAAACACACACTCATTACACAATCCCAACAAACACTCATTACCCCAACACACACTCATTACACAATCCAGACACACTCATTACACAATCCAAACACACACTCATTACACAATCCCAACAAACACTCATTACCCCAACACACACTCATTACACAATCCAGACACACTCATTACACAATCCAAACACACACTCATTACACAATCCCAACAAACACTCATTACCCCAACACACACTCATTACACAATCCAGACACACTCATTACACAATCCAAACACACACTCATTACACAATCCCAACAAACACTCATTACCCCAACACACACTCATTACACAATCCAGACACACTCATTACACAATCCAAACACACACTCATTACACAATCCCAACAAACACTCATTACCCCAACACACACTCATTACACAATCCAGACACACTCATTACACAATCCAAACACACACTCATTACACAATCCCAACAAACACTCATTATCCCAACACACACACATCACACAATCCCAACAAACACTCATTATCCCAACACACACACATCACACAATCCCAACAAACACTCATTATCCCAACACACACACATCACACAATCCCAACAAACACTCATTATCCCAACACACACACATCACACAATCCCAACAAACACTCACAATCCAAACACACACTCATTACACAATCCCAACAAACACTCATTATCCCAACACACACACATTACACAATCCAAACACACATTCATTACACAATCCCAACAAACACTCATTATCCCAACACACACACATCACACAATCCCAACAAACACTCATTATCCCAACACACACAATACACAATCCCAACAAACACTTATTACACAATCCCAACAAACACTTATTACCCCAACACACACACATTACACAATCCCAGCACACACTCATTACACAATCCCAGCACACACTGATTACACATTCCCAACAAACACTCATTATCCCAACACACACACATTACACAATCCCAACAAACACTCATTATCCCAACACACACATTACACAACCCCAACACACACTCATTACACAATTCCAACAAACACTCATTAAACAGTCCAAACACACACTCATTACAATGGTAACACACACATTATTAGTATGGAGGTCTCATCTCCCTTCTGAATTAAATTCCTCACTCATCCCATTAGGACCATATGAGACTCCACTCAGGGATTATTCCAGTCACACGTTTCTTTCCTGCGTGGAGTTTATTTGCCCAAAGCTCCCGCTTACTGCAATTATTCTAATTATATAATCTGCAGGATTCCCAAAGGGCAGCTTTAAAGTATTTCTGTTCCTGTTTGAGTTAAACACACACACGCACACACACACACACACACACACACACACACACACACACACACACACACACACATTTGTTTTACTATCCTTATGGGGACTTTCCAATAATTATAAATACAGATATTAATGATTTTCTACACCTTCATCTACTGTTTTATATATACCTGTGTGTGTGTGTATGTGTGTGTGTGTGTGTTCATTAGAGTAGTTTCTTTCCCCGACATGCTCTTACGAATTAATCTCAAATTTTTATACAAATTTCAGCGCAGAAAATTCGACACCGTTGTTGCTCTGTTGCGAGATAAAAACCCCATCACTTCTAAAGCAAGGTGTGTAATTTTCCATGAGATTACAGGAACTCCCTGCGGGGAAGATGATCTCGTGGCCTCTCCTGAACAGACTAATGTCACAGTCTACCATGAGGCAAAATGCTGAAGAAAACGTGGGGAAAAAATACTAGTGTGTGCATGAAAGAATAGCAAACAGGAAGTGACTAGATGTTGTCCAGGATGTTGAAATATAATAGAGACTTGGTGCAGAATATTTTTTCTGAACTTGAGACCCCGACTAAAGGCTTCTTTAAAACTTTTGCTAATGATGAAATGAATGTAACTAGTGGATCTCCGCCATCACCAGGAAAACCGACTTGGTTTTTCCATTAGAGAGAGAGAGAATAAAGAGAGGCTGCTAAGGGGATGAGTGTTTATAGCTGCTGTAGCATAAGTGAGAATGAGAACATATTTTCTAACAGCATCCTGACCGTGTTTTACTCCTTATTTCATTTCCTCTGAATTACAAATTGACCCCAAACACGCTCTCTCTCTCTCTCTCTCTCTCTCTCCCGACTTGGTTTTTCCATTAGAGAGAGAGAGAATAAAGAGAGGCTGCTAAGGGGATGAGTGTTTATAGCTGCTGTAGCATAAGTGAGAATGAGAACATATTTTCTAACAGCATCCTGACCGTGTTTTACTCCTTATTTCATTTCCTCTGAATTACAAATTGACCCCAAACACGCTCTCTCTCTCTCTCTCTCTCTCTCTCTCTCTCTCTCTCTCTCTCTCTCTTTTATCCATCTTTCCTATGAAACTAAATTGTTTAGCTTGAATAAAGTACAGGAAGTGATCAAATAAAACACAGGAAGTGATAAACAGCAGGAAGCGGAGCCTTTTTACTTTTTCGGCATTCTTGTAATTGAAAAACCAGCCTTTATCTTTTCTCTCCTCCCGCTCTCTGAGGATATTTATTTTCTTTTGAAGTTTGTAAGCAAATAGATTGTTGTCATTTCTCTCTCTCTCTCTCTCTCTCTCTCTCTCTCTCTCTCTCTCTCTCTCTCTCTCTTTCTCTTTCTCTTTCTCTCATCTTTCTTTTGTTAGCTCCTCTTTCTACTGCCTTTCGTATTCTTCACTCAGAGGAAACAACAAAAACGCAAACTTGACACATGAGCTCTATTCAAACATTCAACATATTTTTAAAGATGGAAATGACAGAATCTGATAAAGAGGATTATGGAGAGGATTATGGAGTATTGGAGTCTGATAGAGAGGATTATGGAGTATTGGAGTCTGATAGAGAGGATTATGGAGTATTCGAGTCTGATAGAGAGGATTATGGAGTATTGGAGTCTGATAGAGAGGATTATGGAGTATTGGAGTCTGATTGAGAGGATTATGGAGTATTGGAGACTGATAAAGAGTATTATGGAGTATTGGAGTCTGATTGAGAGGATTATAGAGTATTGGAGTCTGATAAAGAGTATTATGGAGTATTGGAGTCTGATTGAGAGGATTATAGAGTATTGGAGTCTGATGGAGAGGATTATGGAATATTGGAGTCTGATTGAGAGGATTATGGAGTATTGGAGTCTGATTAAGAGGATTATGGAGTATTGGAGTCTGATAAAGAGGATCATGGAGTATTGGAGTCTAATAGACAGGATTATGGAGAGGATTATGGAGTATTGGAGTCTGATGGAGAGGATTATGGAGTATTGGAGTCTGATGGAGAGGATTATGGAGTATTGGAGTCTGATAGAGAGAATTATGGAGTATTGGAGTCTGATAAAGAGGATCATGGAGTATTGGAGTCTAATAGACAGGATCATGGAGAGGATTATGGAGTATTGGAGTCTGATTGAGAGGATTATGGAGTATTGGAGTCTGATTGAGAGGATTATGGAGTATTGGAGTCTGATTAAGAGGATTTTGGAGTATTGGAGTCTGATAAAGAGGATTATGGAGAGGATTATGGAGTATTGGAGTCTGATTGAGAGGATTATGGAGTATTGGAGTCTGATTGAGAGGATTATGGAGTATTGGAGTCTGAAAGAGAGGATTATGGAGTATCGGAGTCTGATAGAAAGGATTATGGAGAGGATTATGGAGTATTGGAGTCTGAAAGAGAGGATTATGAAGTATTGGAGTCTGATAGAAAGTATTATGGAGAGGATTATGGAGTATTGGAGTCTGATGGAGAGGATTATGGAGTATTGAAGTCTGATAGAGAGGATTATGGAGTATTGGATTCTGATTGAGACGATTATGGAGTATTGGAGTCTGATGGAGAGGATTATGGAGTATTGGAGTCTGATAAAGAGGATTATGGAATATTGGAGTCTGATAGGGAGGATTATGGAGTATTGGAGTCTGATAGAGAGGATTATGGAGTATTGGAGTCTAATAGACAGGATTATGGAGAGGATTATGGAGTATTGGAGTCTGATGGAGAGGATTATGGAGTATTGGAGTCTGATAGAGGGCATTATGGAGAGAATTATGGAGTATTGGAGTCTGATGGAGAGGATTATGGAGTATTGGAGTCTGATAGAGAGGATTATGGAGTATTGGAGTCTGATAAAGAGGATTATGGAGTATTGGAGTCTGATAGAGAGGATTATGGAGTATTGGAGTCTGATAAAGAGTATTATGGAGTATTGGAGTCTGATAGAGAGGATTATGAAGTATTGGAGTCTGATAAAGAGGATTATGGAGTATTGGAGTCTGATTGAGAGGATTATGGAGTATTGGAGTCTTATAGAGAGGATTATGAAGTATTGGAGTCTGATTAAGAGGTTTATGGAGTATTGGAGTCTGATTGAGAGGATTTTGAAGTATTGGAGTCTGATAGAGAGGATTATGGAGTATTGGAGTCTGATAGAGAGGATTATGGAGTTTTGGAGTCTGATAGAGAGGATTATGGAGTATTGGAGTCTGATAGAGAGGATTATGGAGTATTGGAGTCTAATAGAGAGGATTATGGAGTATTGGAGTCTGATAAAGAGGATTATGGAGTATTGGAGTCTGATAGAAAGTATTATGGAGAGGATTATGGAGTATTGGAGTCTGATGGAGAGGATTATGGAGTATTGGATTCTGATTGAGACGATTATGGAGTATTGGAGTCTGATGGAGAGGATTATGGAGTATTGGATTCTGATTGAGAGGATTATGGAGTATTGGAGTCTGATAAAGAGGATTATGGAGTATTGGAGGCTGATAGAGAGGATTATGGAGTATTGGAGTCTGATAGAGAGGATTATGGAGTATTGGAGTCTGATTGAAAGGATTATGGAGTATTGGAGTCTGATAGAGGGGATTATGGAGAGGATTATGGAGTATTGGAGTCTGATGGAGAGGATTATGGAGTATTGGAGTCTGATAGAGAGGATTATGGAGTATTGGAGTCTGATAGAGAGGATTATGGAGTATTGGAGTCTGATAAAGAGTATTATTGAGTATTGGAGTCTGATAGAGAGGATTATGAAGTATTGGAGTCTGATAAAGAAGATTATGGAGTATTGGAGTCTGATTGAGAGGATTATGGAGTATTGGAGTCTGATAGAGAGGATTATGGAGTATTGGAGTCTGATAGATCTAGAAATCGGATCCCATGTCAGTTTATTTTCAGTGTAATTGCTCTGAGTGATGTAACACTTAATTGACAGTTCAACAGACTTTATTTTCTTTCTCCTCGCTTCTTCATGACAGTTTCTACGCTACAGGTTTTTGGTGGCAACTAAAATGTTCCTGATGCACAAACTCAACACAAAAAAATGAAAGCTCGATGCAAAAAGAAAAAAGGAAATCACTGTTCACTTTCTCCCTCCTTCGTGTACACGGCCCAAGTATACTTCTTTCCCCTTTTTTTTTCAGAAAAGCACATTACGGCGAGGCGCATTATTTCCTGAAGAACGAGAAGAACGCGGTGCATAATGGAATCCCAAAAAGCTTTTTTGCGTCTTTTCTTTTTGTCTTCATTGTCTTTCGTCCCTTTTTATTCCTCCCCGCGCTATCGATGTAAAGTCCTTTGAGCTGAAACGAAGGGCATTCATGCCCCCTGAAAAGGGCTTTTAAAGTCGAGTGCGACTCGAACAAAAGCACGAAGGAGCGGCTCGCTAAAGAACCCAGAGTGACTCAGTGTTTAGAAAAGAGTGTGTGTGTGTATGTGTGTATGTGTGTATGTGTGTGTGTGTGTGTGTGTGTGTGTGTGTTTGTACGAATAGAAAACAGAATAAATAAAAAAAAATTCCAGGTTTGGGTTATTCCACAACACTATTGTTGATATTTAAGTTTTTTTTCCCACATAACATAAAAATGTTGTTTTATACTTAATTCTCGTGAAAGTTGTGTAACTGTGAACTGCGTGAAATGGATTTATTTCTAGTGTGAAATCGTTTAAATCTTTATTCTACATACATTCTTGTCTCTGCACGATAACTTTCTGAAATAATAGAATATTTTAAATTATATATGTGTGTGTGTGTGTGTGTGTGTGTGTGTGTAATATAAATTGGTGTGCACATGCTCTGTTCCTGTGTGTGTTCTGATCCCCGTAACGTTTCGTCTGAAAGCAGAGAAAAGCGCTTATGAAGGTGGACACAGTTTTCATTTTTACCCAATTAAAGCTCAATTATAGCCGAGCCTCTAGAAAGCGAAGAAAAGATGGGATGAATAGAGTGACGAGTGAGAGGGACGGAGCTCCACAGGAACTCTTTCTCCCTCTCTTTTATCCCAAGATGCTTCACTTCCACACTTTCCTCCGATTGGGGTGTTTTTTTTTTTTTTTCTTCTCCTGCTTCTTCTTCTTCTTCCTCCTTCTCAATGCCTCAACAATCTCCCCATCCGTTTCTTTTCTTTTTTTCTACAGACTCACACGGCGCTCACACACTGGCCTTTTGTACCGCGGAGGCTTTTTTCCCGACGGAACCTGTAGCAGTTTCATGCTAACGTGAGGAAAATTTACGAAAACAAAAGTAGAGAGGGTTTTGAGGCACTGCGTCGTATCGCTCAGGGAAGAGGAACAGATGAGATTCAAATATAATTCGACTTGAGTCGGTGTTTATTGATCATATCATGACAACAATGATCAATAACCTTAAAAAGAAATGAAATCTGGTGATCTAATTACATGTACACACACACACACACACACACACACACACACACACACACACACACACACACACACGCACACACACACAGACACACTGCTTTTTATTGATATAAAAATGAATCATTCTTTTCAAACTGTTCAATATTTTTAGCTGAAAACTAAATAAACAAATAAATTAATGCATAAATATATTTGCCATTTCAAATATAAATATATAAAATATTTCATAAAATATTAGAATTTAAAAGAAGATAAAAAGTTATACAACACACAAAAATGTAACAATGTATAATTTATAAAACAAACAAATCGAAATAAAACAAATAAATAACATCTGAAACTAAAACTTTAAGACCGATTTGAGTTCTTATACTGATTAAGGGACGAGATTAAATCTGACCTCAGTCAATAAAATGGATTCAAACCTGTCTCAGATCCCTCTGAGAATACACTGATGGGTTTGTATTAACATCACAGAGAGCGAGAGAGAGAGAGAGAGAGAGAGAGAGAGAGAGAGAGAGAGAGAGATGTATATCTCTCCTGTTGACTGTATTCTGATATTTATTTCATCATTTATAAGAGTAATTTTGTGTGTAATAATTTACCTGTAAAATCTCCATATCATAAAATCTGTCTATCTTTATGCTCGTCTTTTATTTCCCGTCATCCCTCCATCCTTTACTCTTTTCACCTTTAATATCAATTACTCATTTATTCTATTTAAAAAGTTATTTTTAATTAAAGACTGTTTTCCCAGTGCTCAGCTGAAATGCTGTAATCTGATTGGTCAGAACATTTTTGTACTATTTATTACGCAATACAATCCGTCATAGAGATTGTAAAGGTTTTAATGGTTATTATACTTTATACTGGTTTGAAGGTAACTGTACTGGTGAAGCACTACTGATATGTGATGCCTTCTCGTGGTGATTTGTTATACCTGAACATCTTTGTTTTATGTTGGTAGAACACCATTAGGGACCATCAAGCTTCCAGATTCCTCTTAGGATCTACAATGATGGTCTCCTGGCATTTCTAGAAGAAAGCATGGTGGTTCAGGGTGATGAGTTTATAGCTGCTATAATGTAATATAGTGTGTAACTATAACTGGATAAAAAGCACATCGTGTTATTGAGGAACCACAGACTGTAAACTGCTCCGACACTGGAGGCTCCTTCCCTGAACACCACACTTCTGCTTACGCACTGTGTTACTTCATTTAATAGCGTGATTTGTTTCAATGTGAATGAGCTGTTACTATAGAAACGGATTTTAATCACATCTTTATTATAAAAAGGTTTGTTTACTGCAATAATACACGATAAAACCCCTCCCCCTCCTTCTAAACACAGCGCTGCTAAAGATGTACAGGGTGTAGTTTATATGGGAAAAAGAAGACAAAGAGACGTGTGTGTGTGTGTGTGTGTGTGTGTGTGTGTGTGTGTGTGTGTGTGTGTGTGTGTGTGTGTGTTTTAGGAAAGAAAACATGATATTTATTAGGTTGTGTGGTTTGGAGGAAATCGCTGTTCTACTCTGACCTGCTCCACACACACCACGACTGAGTGTGTAACCTCCCTCTGTCCCTGCTGGCCATGTCAGCTCTATCAGCTTCTCCCATAATGCAGTTCTGCCTCGGGTCAATACAATCAACATCTCAGAACCACCTGTTTGAATTTATGACTGTCTGTCTGCCTGTCTGTGTGTCTGTCTGTCTCTCTCTCTGACAGTCAGTCTATCTATCTGTCTATCTCTCTGTTTTCCTGTCTGTCTATCTGTCTGCCTGACTGTTTGTCTACCCATCTGTCTGTCTGTCTGTCTGTCTGTCTGTCTGTCTGTCTGTCTGTCTGTCTGTCTGTCTGTCATCATGTCTGTCTGTCTATATAGACATTTGTCTGTCTGTTTGTCTGTCTACAAATCTGTATGTATGCCTATCTATCATCTGTCTGTCTACACATCTGTCTGTCTGTCTGTAGTGTATCATCTGTCTGTCTGTCTCTCTGTCTGTCTGTCTGTCTGTCTATCTACACGTTTGTCTGTCTGCCTGTCCACACATCTGTCTAGTAATCGTCAATTTGTCTGTCTATATTCACAAAAAAATCACAAAAAACCCCCAATGACTGTTGACACATTGTGTGTGTGTGTGTGTGTGTGTGTGTGTGTGTGTGTGTGTTGGTGAAATGGCCTTCATTTTGTGGAAAGGTCCCAAAGTTTGTATAAGAAAACCACAAAAGCCTTCACACACACACACACACACACACACACACACACACACACACACACACACATTTTGAGATCTGTTCTTGTGAAAATGAGGCGCTGTTGGTCTGAAAGCTAATCGTTAGTGGGGATCTGACGAGGCTGCGTTCGTTAGCGCAGATCGTTATCGTTAATTAAAAACTATTGTAACTGCCTTTAATTCTGTGCACGTTTCTGACACGTGAGGACGTTACTGCGGCTCACACATCGCTCCTTTTATACGCGGCTCGTTTGTGTGTGTGTAAATTAATTAACATAACACAGACTTAATGTGAATGGAGATGAAGGTGCCTTCTGACTGTAAACTCACGTCCGCCTTTTTGTTCAGCTTTTATTTCATTGTGCTCAGACACAGGAAGCATCACAGGAACGCCGGCATATCGCTCGCAATTCACACACTGAAACAAAAGAGAGAAAAGGGGAGAGAGAGAGAGAGAGAGAGAGACAGAGAGACACAGAGAGAGAGAGAGAGAGAGAGAGAGAGAGAGAGAGACACAGAGAGAGAGAGAGAGAGAGGGACACAAAGAGAGAGAGAGAGAAAGGAATGTGGCCTGAAGATAAATGAGTGTCTATAGAGGGATGCGTAAAAAATGAAAAATTCTTCCAGCAAAACAAAATAAAAACTTCCTCACAACATCTCACAGCTCAGATTTTACATCTTAAAACTAATATCATCTCACAACATCTCACAACATCTCACAACATCTACAATACGTCTGTAAATTGTTTGAATTGAAAGAGCTCAGCGAGTGCTATTGGAGCAGCAGACCTTTTTTACATTTTTATTTCATCATCAGCTGGAGTTTATCAATCCATTATTTATCATCTAATAACACACACACACACACACACACACACACACACACACACCTGCAGAAATCAGCTGCTAATTAATACTGTACATTCACTGTGTGTGTGTGTGTGTGTGTGTGTGTGATGGTGATGAAATCTGTTCAGAGGAATATAATTTATACATGGCGCGCGGCTGAAGGGAAGACGTTAGCGTTAGCGTTAGCGTTATCAGCGCGCAGTCGCAGTCACTAATAATTTGCATGGCTGCTCCGAGTAAATATGTTTTCCATAAAATGGACGGAGGAAGGGATAATCCGGAGAAATGGGTCACGGCCCAGCAGGTAATGCTTATGTTTCTAATAAATAAAAGAAGAGGTATTTCCTGTCTCAGGTGGAATAGTGAAGAGCCACACAATCAGCACAATTACCCTCATTACACAACCATTAAACTCGTCAACTTCAATTACACTGAACTCCACTTCATTCAGAAAACAACAAACATATCGACTGTAAGGAGAAAAAAACTGTCCATTAAATATGTAAAGGTAAATCATTCATCTACAGGAGGAGAGAAAGAAAAGAGAGGGAGATGAACAGCAGCGGGAAGAGAAGGAGATGAGGAAGAGCAGGAGGAAGAGCAGGAGGAAGAGCAGGAGAGGATGATTATTATTAGTTAAATATTTGTTTTAAAAAATATAAATAATTTTAATTTAAATAAAAATGGCAACAAAAAACGTAAAAAATATACAAATTAACAATGAAACTGTTGTGTTTCTGGAAAATTTCCATATTGACAAACTAACTGTCTTTTATTCCGTCTGAAGAAACAAACAACAACTGAAGAGGATAAAAAACTCACCAGGAACGAGGGGTTTTGACTTTGTGACCTTGTTCACTGAAATCATTTGTTCCATGCAGAATTGTTTGTGTGGTAAAGAAGATCTGTCTGAGAAGACTGATTATGAGTTGCGTTAATATGAATAAAAGGTGTGTGTGTGTGTGTGTGTGTGTGTGTGTGTGTGTGTGTGTGTGTGTGTGTTGAAATAAAGGAATAAAAGTGTGTACTGTAGCTGTGATGGAGCTGTTGGTGATCAATACGAGTAAAGATGAGGAGGTGATGAATATTTAACACAAACCTCACAGATCAATGCAAGAACGAGGAGAAGAACCAAAACACACATCACCCACTCATCCTCTCTCTCCTTTCTGTTCAACATCAAATCCTGCGGAAGAAGAGGATTGAGAGGAGGATGAGAGATAAAAAGATGATCAGTCTGTCAGAATAGATCGATGAGAAAAAAGAGGAGATAAGGAGAGGAAGAGCAGGAAGAACAAGAGGAAGATAGAAAGCAGGAGGAAGAGAAAGAGAAGGAAGAAGAGAAATAGGAAGAGCAGGAGTAAGAGGAAGAAAAGGAAGAAGTGCAGGAGGAAGAGGAAGAGAAGGATGAATAGAAGGAGGAAGAGCAGGAGTAAGAGGAAGAGAGGGAAGAAGTGTAGGAGGAAGAGAAGGAGAAAGAGCAGGAGGAAGAGGACAAGAAGGAAGAAGTGCAGGAGGAAGAGAAGGAATAAGAGGAAAGGAAGAAGAGCAGGAGGAAGAGAAGGACGAAAAGAAGAAGGAAGAGCAGGAGTAAGAGGAAGAGAGGGAAGAAGTGTAGGAGGAAGAGGACAAGAAGGAAGAAGTGTAGGAGGAAAAGAAGGAAGAAGAGCAGGAATAAGAGGATGCTTAATAACTTTCTTCTGCTCAACTCAGATAAGACGGAAGTACTTTTACTAGGACCACATGCAGCTAGAAGCAAACTTTCGGATTACGTAGCATCTCTGGATGGTGTTTCTGTTTCAGCATGTACGGCTGTCAAAGACCTCGGTGTGATTATTGACCCGAGTCTTTCCTTTGAGTCTCACGTAAATAATATCACCAGGATCGCCTTCTTTCACCTTAGAAATATTGCTAAAATTAGAAATATGATGTCGTTACAGGATGCAGAAAAACTAGTTCATGCTTTTGTTACTTCTAGATTAGACTACTGTAACGCTTTACTGTCTGGGTGTGCGAGTAAGTGCATAAATAAGCTTCAGTTAGTTCAGAATGCAGCAGCAAGAGTCCTCACTAGATCTAGAAAATACGACCACATCACCCCTGTTATAATCAGCCTACACTGGCTCCCAATCAAATCTCGCATTGATTATAAGATACTACTACTGATGTATAAAGCACTTAACGCTCTCACACCGCAGTATCTGAGTGAACTTCTGTACCAGGATGATCCTATAAGTGCAGGAGTAAGAGGAAGAGAAGGAAGAAGAGCAGGAGGAAGAGGAAGAGAAGGAAGAAGAGCAGGAGGAAGAGAAGGAAGAAGAGCAGGAGGAAGAGAAGGAAGAAGAGCAGGAGGAAGAGAAGGAAGAAGAGCAGGAGGAAGAGAAGGAAGAAGAGCAGGAGGAAGAGAAAGAGCAGGAGGAAGAGGAAGAGAAGGAAGAAGAGCAGGAGGAAGAGAAGGAAGAAGAGCAGGAGGAAGAGGAAGCACCTCCTCCTATAATGAAAATAAGTTATATCTAAAATTGCATTAGCAGAAGTGATGACATTAGGATGAGATGTTGCTCCTCAGCGTGTCGTTATGTGAAAAGTGAGCACCTGATGAAAACATCAGCTGAGAGCGATCCACACTCACACCTGAAGCCCAGCATACAACCCGAGTATCAGCATCAACCAGCTTACTACAATACAACAAATATATAAAACCAGAACCAATAGGAGGCGAATCTACAGGAAGTGAAATTAGATCTGAATTCAGGAACGTTTCCGTGTTTTGGAGAAACAGAAATATCGGGTGACGTACACTGTGTGACATAACGGTGTTAGAATCAGGAGGAAATGAAGATTGATTATCAGCTCGTCCTTTTGTTTTCCTTCACACGTGATTTTTATTCATAAACTTTATAATTATTATACACAAATTCTCCTCTCTGATTGGGCAGAAAGTTTCTATATTACTGTAATACTTTATAGCAGTGTTTATTAACAACATTTAGTTAGGTTCTTTCTCTCTCTCTCTCTCTCTCTCTCTCTCTCTCTCTCTCTCTCTCTCTCTCTTTCTCTATTGTGTGGTTTAATCACGTGAAAACGTTGCATGTCAATAACCGCATCGCTCATTAAACCTTTTGGCTCACGTGTCACACTGTTAGCCAAAACAACGCCGTGTGTGTGTGTGTGTGTGTGTGTGTGTGTGTGTGTGTGTGTGTGTGTGTGTTGAGGGGGTGGGATAAAGAGCAAAGATTAAAAATATGTTAATTTCATTTCGGACGCTGCTGCATCGATTACACACACACTGTAATCTGGGGTCTGCAACCTTAATGTACAAAAGCACAAGCTCCCGTGGGGAACACTGGGTATACGCACACACACACACACACACAGACACACACACACACACACACACACACACACACACACACACAGAGGTAATGAGTTGTCGGTGCCTCTCAACATTAAGTGACTTCGATTTCCTAATTTCATTCTATCTGTGGATAAAACACACAATTACACAATAAATCCACAACACACACTACAGATACACACCCACAGGCACTGCTATAAAAACAGCCGTTTATAATAACTGAAAATATACAATACAAATATATTTCTATATAAAAACACACATATACTGTATATAAGATGCTATATACTAATATAATAATATAAATCAAATAAATATGAATAAATCTCATTCTTATAGATTTCTACAGCAAATAAACACTGTGAGGCAAAAATACCTTCAAAAAAATCTATTAAAATAAAGTGATTTGTATATACAGTAATACACATATTGTCAGGTGACAGCCTGCGACGCCATCCCTCAGCACTACACAGACACACACTAGCTTGGTGAAGTAGGCACGCTACTTCACCAAGCTAAACCTCATTAGTGCCTACAACCTCGTGCGTATCCAGAAAGAAGACGAGTGGAAGACTGCCTTCATCACTCCCGCTGGCCACTACGAGTACCGGGTCATGCCATACGGCTTTTCAATCTCACCGGCCGTGTTCCAGGGCTTCATGAACAAGGTGTTCCGGCCGTTCCTACACCGATCCATCATTGTCTACATCGACGACATTCTGGTCTACTCCTGGACGCCTCAAGAACATCACAACCACGTGACCCAAGTGCTGGAGCTCCTGCGAAAGCACCAGCTATACCTCAATCTCCCTAAGTGCGAGTTCCACCAAACCCGGGTCCAGTTCCTCGGCTATGTGATCAGCGCCAAAGGGAATCCAAATGGACTAAAGGAAAGTGCAGGCGGTGCGGGGGTGGCTGCCTCTCGGCTCCGTGAAGAAGTTGCGGAGGTTTTTGGGGTTTGCCAACTTCTTCCGTCACTTCATATGGGGTTTTAGCCAGGTCACAGCCCCACTCACCTCCCTCCTTGAGGCATTTCAGGTGCTCCCGGATTGGTTCTGCGTAGCTCCACTCCTCAAACACTCGGAACCTGAATGTCCCTTTGTCGTGGAGAAAGTGGACTCCACCGGGGTGGAGGCACTGGCTGGAGGGGGCAAAACACCCGTTCGTGGTGATCACAGACCACAAGAACCTGCAATACCTCAGAGAGGCCAAGAGGCTGAACCCTACACAAGCCTGATGGGCCCTGTTCTTCACCCAGTTCAGCTACACCCTCACCTACCGACCGGGTTCCAAGAACGGCAAGGCCTCGCCCTCTCCCTCTCAACTCCCGTCGGGCCATCCGTGACACACAGAGACATGCGGACGCACGACGGCTGGAGTCACCAGGGTGT
Organism: Silurus asotus; assembly: GCA_024362625.1. NCBI lineage: Eukaryota > Metazoa > Chordata > Actinopteri > Siluriformes > Siluridae > Silurus > Silurus asotus. The sequence continues at coordinate 15,400,905 of MU545793.1, read as the reverse complement.
GGCTTTCCACGAAGGACCTGCTGCTCTGTCTCTTGTGCAGGAAACTGAGCCCCTGATTCATTAACCTGTTTGTCAGGTCAACAAGGTTTCCTACCAGCTAGACCTCCCTCCTCGGTACCGGATTCACCGCGTGTTTCACGTGTCTCTCCTGAAGCCTTTTTGCGTGCCAGCTGCGCCACCTCCTGGGGCTAGCGGGAACCCCCTGCTGCCGGAGGTCCTAGACCAGCCGACGGTGTACACAGTGCGCGAGGTGCTTGACTCGTGCCGGAGGGGCTGTGTACTGGAGTACCTGGCCGATTGGGAGGGCTTCGGTCCTGAGGAGCGATTGTGGGTGCCCCGGCAGAATGTCCTGGACCCGGCTCTCCTGGTGGACTTTCATGCAGCTCACCCACTCCGTTCGATGCCCCGGGGTTAGGGTCACCCCAGGCGCTGCTCCCGGGTGTCAGGTGACAGCCTGCCATGTCATCCCTCAGCTCTACACACACACGTAGTCTGTCCCCATCATACTGAGTACCGGCACCTGCTCAATAACTGCAGCCCTACATAAACCCCTCGCCTTCTCTCATTCACCGTCAGTTCTACTTATTCACTTAGGAGAATATTTATGACTCAGCAAACAACTTTCTACGTTCCTGTGGATATTGCCGCGATCTCTATCCCTCCTGAGACCGCTCTGGTCTTCCTCTACGAAGAACTCTTTGCTTTTCGTTCACTGTTTTGGTTTACTTTACTTTGTCTCGTTTCTTCATTAAAACCTGCTTTCTCACAACTCGGGTTTTTGCTTCAGTCACTCCGCCACCGTGACACATATGTACCACTTTTCTTCTCTTTTCATTCTTTTTTTGTTTGTTTATTTATACTATTAAACACACAGGTAATAAAACACGCAGTGTATGTTAAATAACACCACAGGGGTGATGTGAGACCGGCTTCAACACCATCAGTGTTCAGGTTTATATTTAATAAAAGATCTTGAAGGAAATTTGAGATCCTCCACAGGTCTTCAGTGCAGCTTCCTGCAGAGTCACAGGAGGAAAATTCAGTTTTTTATTAGAGGCTGGTTTTTAAATTTAATTGTGAAAAATATGAATTTACTGAGCCGTAGGAATGTTCAGTCCCCATGTTGAGGAATTATATATTAACATCCAAAGTTTGTGCACCCTTGAACCCCCACACTTTGCTGAGCATCTCATTCCTGATTTATTCCTCCATCTTCCCGGTTATTATAAGCTCCACTCCTTCAGAAATGCTTTGCGACTCGATTTGATGGATCATTTGAACACAAACGTTTTTAAGATCTAGCTGTATGGAACATGAAACAGAAGCTCTGCAGAGGAGAACTCCAAATCCTCGTCAGTCCTTCAACATGTTTTTTTCTGATGCCAAAAATCCTTATTTTTTTAAATAAATAAAGACGAGATCTGTCTGTCATGTGACTTTGCCACGATTTTTTACAGAAACAACAAACAGAACTGACAGAAAAATCGGAGAAAGTATTGATTTTGTGGAAAGATGTCCTTTCTGCAAAGAGAACAGGATTTAAGTTTAAAGAAAGAAAAGAATCTATTCTTACACCATGTCATGTTCCTCATGTTCCTAACCACATTCTGGGTTTACCATGTTACTGTGTGGCCAAAGGTTTGTGGAGACCTGACCACAAGATTGGTATGTAAAGCTTTTGGAGCATATCGTTCCACATGTAGTCTTCATGTGCTGTTACAATAAGCTCCACTCTTCTGGGAAGATGTTCCACTAGATTTTATGGAGAATAATTCAGCAACAAGGATGTTAGTAAAGTGATGTAGGTGAGAAGGTGAGGAGGTTCCTGGGGTGCAGTCTGTGTTTACATTTATCCCAATAGGGTTGGAGCTCTATAGCATGAGATCTTCTACATCTTCCAACCCATGAAAAGTAGATCATCTGGCTTTGTGCACATTGTGTGATTCTGGAACAAGTTTGGGTCTGCTAGTTCAAGCGAAGGGAGAGTTTTATGCTACCTCTGAGGAGCTCCAGCAGTGCTGAGCTTTAGAAATTCATTTCTCATGAATGTGAGATTTGAAGCTTTACTGGCTTTCAGGATAAAAGTTCTAACAGGTTTTTCTTCCTGTAACTGCACGCTTACTCCATCGGGTTATATATTTGATTCTTTTGTGATCCTCTCGTCTCCTTTAGTCCGGATAAACGAGCGTGTGCCATTTCTTTTTCCTCCCTTTCATTTCTCATGCGCATCTTTTCATATATATCTTTTGCTACTTCAAACGGCTCCATTGTGCTCCAGTCAGGGGACAAAAAAACGCTCCTGCGGTATCTCCTCTGTCCTGAATTGATCAGGACCCCAAAAAAAATCGCAATCCTGTTCCGCCGGCGTTCACACGTTGATCTCTGCGTCTGTAAGAATCTGATTACGCTTGTGATTTATTAACGGAATAAAAGGAGCCACGCCTGTCAATCAAATATCACGAGATGTCTTTTCTTTTGTCCTGCTCCGAGTGGATTTATTTAGGACTGAATCTGATACAAGGTTTTCACTGTGTGTGTGTGTGTGTGTGTGTGTGTTTGTGTGTTTGAGAAATAGGCCTTCATGAACCCTGATCCGTCTGGCTGCAGGACTTTAGGGCCCTAGTGTACACTACTTTTTTTTTTTTAAGTTGAAGTGAAACTAGGTTGAAGTGCACTTAAATCCCAGATTGAGCTCCTTCTCCAGGGGAGGCTGATTGGCTGGATGGTGTGTTTCGTTTAACACCACGTGTGCGTGTGAAACGGTCCCCGCTGCGCTTCATTTGGCCCCGACGCCCTCCACATGCTACCGCACATGCCACTAATTGGCGCCTCTGCATGACCTCTGGCTGACGGAGGCCACACCGATGCCAACAAAGTGAACAAAGTGTAACCGGATGCATTCTGTGTGTGAGACGTCTTTGGATGTTGTAGAATGAAATTTTCTCCAGTATGACAATTTACGGTTCGGGAATGACAATAATCCTGTGCACAAAGCCAGCTCCTTGAAGATCTGCTATCCATGGGTTGGATTTGTTAAAAGATCTTCCATTACAGAGTTCCAATCCTATTGGGATGAATGTGAATGCATAGAGAGTTGGGATCGTAGTGGTAAAGGCGTTGGAAATTGGATTTGAAGGTCATGAGTTCAAATCTCAGCCACATCAAGCTGCTACTTTTGACCTCTTTTAGCAACTCAATAACTGCTCAACTGTATAAACAACCTTGTGACTGAATAAATCTCCACAAAATCTAGTAGATCATCTTCCCAGAAGAGTGCAGCTTATTATTATTATTATTATTATTATTATTATTATTATTATTATTATTATGATTATATCAAAACTGTCAGGGATCCACCTGCCACGCCCCCTTTTGTGGCTCTCATGCATCTGCTCTCCCTGGAGCTCCAGGCTTAACTACACACACCTGGAGCTCATCATCACTCCACCCCGCTCCTATATAAGCTCCTCACTCACACTCACTCTCTTGTTTGTTATTGAATGTGTTGGACGTTACGTATGCGTCTCCTCCACGAGCAGCTCGGCCTCCGCCTCCTGTTTCACTCGCACCCTGACAAAAACTGTCAAAAATCATTATATTTTTTATTTAAATATAAAAGAGGTGACATTAAAACCTTAAACACACATCCTTTCTTTACACAGATATAAACTAAAAGCATCCATGTGGAAACAAAAAGTCCAATTTGGTGATTTACGTAATTTAATTACTTTAAAACTTTTACGAGAATATTATTGGTGACTGAATGTGGAGTGAGATATCAATCATAGCAATCTCATGCTTCAGTCTCTGCTAAATTTTAAAGCAGAATCACACAAGTGCTTTATTCCCCTTAAAACATGTCTATTTTTATCCGTTTATAGTTACATTTAATGTGTACATATTGGTTTTGTGTGTGTGTGTGTAATATTATCGATATGTTACTTGTGTGTGTGTGTTTTGAATAAAAAATAGTCAGGATTCTTAGTATTTTATGTATTGACCTGATCTTTTAGCAGCTTTAATCAAACCTGATGTGACCACATTTGTCCTTTGAACCCTGCGTTCGTGAAAACTGTAAAATTGCATACGCCATCTTTAAAAAAAAAAACCCAAAAAAACAGAGATCTGTGCCAGTGTATCAGGTTTCAGCCAAGCGGTTAAATCCCAATTCTAAGCCAGTTAAACGCAGCCTCCTTAGTGACCTTTGGTCGGCTGCTTTGTGTCTGTGATCCCTATTTAAAAGGGAAGTGGACAAGTGGGTAAGGGGGGGTGTTTGACAGCACACACACACACACACACACACACACACACACACACACACACACACACACACACACACACATAGAGAAACATTCCCACAGTGGGTTGTGAATGGAGCTGAGCAGTGTCTCAAATGGGATTTCAGAGTGAAGAAGACAGTGAATGGAGTTATTGTGAAACAGGACAGGGAACGCTCCACACTAATGCTAGATAAAGTGTGTGTGTGTGTGTGTGTGTGTGTATGTGTGTGTGTGTGTTCCTGTCACATGCCATCAGCTCCCACTGTACAGTGTTCTCTAAACTTGGGACAAGGAAGGTGGTGTCATCATTAGTGGTGTTTGTGTGTTTGAGATGAAACGCTGCATGTTAACTTGCTGACAGGTGTTGGTGTGTGTGTGTGTGTGTGTGTGTGTGTGTGTGTGTGATGTCGTTCCCCTCGAGCTTGAGAAAGATGAGTGAAGTTTTCAGGCCTGTTTTCTGCTTTTAACATGCAGGTAGATTTTAGGGCCTAAGGGAGAAGTACGCACTTTAAAGCAGGAAGTGTTTTATCACCACTCCAGCAGCAGTTCTCTGTCTTACACACACACACACACACACACACACACACATAAACAAAACCTACAGGCAGTTGAGAAAATCTCGCTGTCTGTCACCATCCTCTGACTGCTCTCACTTACAAACTGACAAAATCCCTCCTCTATGGGGCATGTGAACCCCTCGTGCCCCTACAGAGACGAGGCAGAGAGAGAAGCAGGCCTGAGCAACACTCCAGAGGAACATGTGGAGAACACTGGAACGGATGGAACTGAGGGTTAGACTGAAACAAAGATCAGGGCGAGAAAACTGTGAAAAAAATGTGTGTATCTCTGAAGTGTTTAACTAAAAACTGCTTTTGCATGTTGGGGGTCAGAGGTCAGGGGTGTAATACAAAATTCATGGTTTGGTCCCATTTTAGTACATTTTGAAATATTTTATATATATATATATATACAGGACAGACTAAAAGTTTGGACACACTTTTAGATTCACACTAAAGGCATCAAAACTATGAATGAACACGTGAAATTATAGATGGAATTATATACATAACAAAAAAGTGAAACAACTGTAAAATCTCATATTGTAGGTTCTTCAAAGTCGCCACCTTTTGCTTTGATTACTGCTTTGCACACTCTTGGCATTCTCTTGATGAGCTTCAAGAGGTAGTCACCTGAAATGGTCTTCCAACAGTCTTGAAGGAGTTCCCCGAGAGATGCTTGGCACTTGTTGGCCCTTTTGCCTTCACTCTGCGGTCCAGCTCACCCCTAAACCATCTCGATTGGGTTCAGGTCCGGTGACTGTGGAGGCCAGGTCATCTGGTGCAGCACCCCATCACTCTCCTTCTTGTTTAAGTAGCCCTTAATGCCTTCAGTGTGACTCTACAATTTTCATAGTCATGAAAATAAAGAAAACTCTTTCAATGAGAAGGTGTGTCCAAACTTTTGGTCTGTTCTGTACATGTATTTAGGAGTTTTTGACGTCTAATTTAATACCATTACAACTACATGTTTAACTGTGAAATGTATTTAATATTTATAAATAGTATAATATTAGTCATATTTATTGTGTGTATAATGTAATTATGTGAAAGAGCTGTTTAACCTAAAACAATCTCTCTCTCTCTCTCTCTCTCTCTCTCTCTCTCTCTCTCTCTCTTCTCCTGTACAGTCTCTACTGCCTGTTGCACTCATTTGAAACATGATCAGCTTTTCCCAGTTTTTATCGACGGCTCTTTGTGTTCTATAATATGCTGAAGATGTAAAACTCTCTTTCTCTCTCTCTCTCCCTCTCTCTCTCTTTTTTCTCTGTCTCTCTTTCCCATGATGATGTTTGCTCTTTCCTCTTCTTCTCCTTTGGCTGACATTTTCATTTACTTAATGCGCGATTGCTTTTACTGAACGGACGCAGAGTAAACTTACTGAAACCCCCAGACAGAGAGCGTGGGACTGAAACAGAAAGACTGAGATAATAAAAGAAAGAGAGGAGAGAGAGAGAGAGAGAGAGAGAGAGAGAGAGAGATGAAACAGGTAGAGTGATAGATATATCTAGACAAAGGCAAATAAATAAAAATAAAAAGGTAGAGTGTTTGGATCTGAGTGACTCTGAAATCTTGATGTTATAGTCAGAGTTGTAACTGTTAGAGTTCACTGGGTAAAGTAGTTTCCACCAAACGTGCTCAAATAAAGGAGAAATGGTGAACTGGTGTCAGGTTTCTGATAGAATGGAGTCTGGACACACAGAACATCACAGTTTGCTGTGTTTGGAGTTGCGTAGCTGCAGAACGTTCAGAGAGCCCATGCTGACTCTGTACACCACCCAGGGCATGTAAGCATCAGACAATGGATGTGCATCAGAACTGGACCATGGAAGTGACCTGGTCTGATGACTTCGGTTTTCTTTACCATTAAAAAGAAAACCTGCTAAGGTAAAGAAAAGAAGTGATGGAATCTTCGTCAGACTCTGGAGCTTAAGCAGTGTCCTCCTCAAAGAAATCAGAAAATGTTGTGGTCGTGTGTTTAACAAAGTCAGAAGGTAAAGCAACAAAATCCTCATTTAAGTCAGCAAATGGAGTGGAGATGTATTCACCAGAGCCTGGAGTCACAGCAACATCTTTAATAGAGTTGGGAAACAGAGCAATGATTTTGTAGTTAGACTATTCAGGGATGAAGGTATGGGCAGGAAAGTCTAGTTAAAGCAATAGCTGAGGGTTTTGCAGGCATAAAGCAGAGATAGAAAAGAGGAGTAACCCTACTCAGGTTCTCTTTCATTTCCTGAGACCACCACTGGCCTAGCAGGAGCAGGAACAGGCGACTGATTCTCAGTGCTGGTGTTTAATGTAAGAGGCAGATTCCACGAAATTCATCAAATTTTTTATACATTTTATTTGGGGCAGAAAATCAAGCTTGGAAGGCAGAACCTGGTACAAGCAACAAAACCAGAACCTTGTCATAAGGTTTCTGTTCACATAGCACTGCTTGGTTATCAGATGATTCTTCATGGTGGCCATGCAAAGGGGCATGTGGGCAGCAGCACAAGCATTATGGAGCATTTCACAGAATCAGCTTACACACTGAAAATTATTTTGTCTTTTGTAACTTAAAAAAAGTTGCCACCAGCATCCCCAGTTCCCCCATAGGTGCCACCAGGGTCCCCAATTTGTCAGAGTTTTCAAAGGAGTCCCCACTTCTCCAGAGTTGTCACCAAGGTCCCCACTTCCAAAAAGTTTCCACCAGGGTCCCCACATCTCCATAGTTGCCTGAGAATTCTCAGCTCTCCAGAGTTGTAAAAGCATTTTCTGAATTTCCCCGAGTTGCCACAAGGATCCCCAGTTCATATTCTGTAGGTGACCCCTGGTTCTCCAGTTCCCAGCAACTTTCCAAAAATATACAGTTAGTTGGTTTAGAAAATGAATATATGAAAGAAATATAAATAGTTGTCGGATTGCTGTCACGTGTTGAGTGTAACTGTTCACTCGCACCATCACAACAGTGTAAAATATAAAATATAAAACCATAAAAATAATTTCTAACCATCATTTACTCAAAAACCAGAGTATTCACACACACACACACACACACACACACACACACCGGTTTCAGAATAATTACATCATCTCTATTCCATGAATGCTAAGTGATATTTGATAAATGATTTTTCCACTGCTGGGGATCAGGAGCTAAAACTCCACCATGAAATAAATAATGGATTTTTTTGGAACGCCGTGTCACACCGAAAATAACAATGTCACAACAACGCACATATTGATTCGAGTCAGAGGTTATAAAGAATATCAAAAACACATTCTTTCTCTCAACCTATTGGCAGTGTGTTTTTTATAATCATCGTGTATGGTTTTTAATCTTTTTTTCACATTTGTAACGTCGAAAAATGCCACGACTCTGAAATCTCATTAGTCACAGACGACGATGTAAAGACTTATTAAAAGTCCAAATGTGATTTAAAAAAATGTTTGGTTGAAGGAATTTTAAGTAAAACTGCACTTTAACCTCGTAATTATAGAGCGGATGATATTAGCATTTATTCTGCTTCAGATGCTGTTTTTTTTTTTATTATTATTATTCATTATGAAGGACCGTGACCTTTGACCTTATGCAAATTGCTTCCTCCGTTCTGTCTGACCTCCAGGAACCACAGAACAAAAAACACAGGAAGTGAATTATACAGAAAGCAAAAAGAGATTCAACAAAAAAAGTCTTTTTTCTTACTCAGCCTCTTTATCTTCCTCATTGTATTGGTTTTCTGTCTTTGTATGGTTTGTTTTTTTACTTTTCTCCTTTGCGTTTATTCCTGTGCATTAAAACCCACTTTTTAGCTGAAAATACTCCATAAAATGCATATACACAAAAGTATGTGCACCCCTCACATTTCTGCAACTATTTTAGTATCTTCTGAAGGGACAAAACTATAGAGATGAAACTCAGATATATTTTAGAGTATCAATGTGCAGTTTGTACAGCAGTGCAGATTTACTGTCCTCTAAAAATAACTCAACATACATCCATTATTGTCTAATAACCGCCAACAAAAATGAGTACACCCTCAGTAAACATGTCAAAACTGTGTCCAAAGTGTCAATATTTTGTGAGCACCAGTGCACTGCCTAAATTATATATTACATGCTTGTGCCTTCTGAACAGCAAGTCACTCTGTGTGTGTGTGTGTGTGTGTGTGTGTGTGTTTGTATTAGTGTAACTGAATGACACTGTATCACAGTAAACGTTTTTACATTTTGTTTTGTGAAGCAGTTTCCCTGGAAATCTGCTCTTCAGCCTCATCCCTGATCTCACACACACACACACACACACACACACACACACACACACACACACACACACAGAGTGACTTGCTATTCAGAGGGCACAAGTGCAGTCTTGCAACCATGAGTTTGCGTTTCTGTTTTAACAGAAAAACACACACACTGTTATTATCTAGACTGAATTCTAACACACACACACACACACACACACACACACACACACACACACACACACACTGTGTGTGAGAAAGCATTATTCTTATTAAAGTCTGTGTTGATAATGTTCTCTCTGGGGGTGGACTGGGGACACACGATGATATAAAAAAAAGAAGTACAGTAAAATACATTTTATATAAAAAATATTTAATAAATAAATAAAACAGGATGAAAAAGGAAGAAAGAATCAAAGAAATAAAAAATAGGAAAATATCATGCCGGGGCAGGGGTTCATACCAGACTGGGTGCAGATTAAAATTCTGTGATCACTGAGATCTTTATTTATTTACAGTGTGAAATAATGAGAATAAAATCAGTTTTTCACCATGTTAGTGTGAAGAAAGAAAGAAATAAAAAGAAACTGTAATATGACAGTTTATTCAGATGACGCTTATTGTAATCTCACTATAATCTCACCATAGTATCACAATAATCTCACTATAATTCACCGTAATCTCATTATAATATCACCGTAATCTCATTATAATCTCACCGCAATCTCACTATAATCTCACTGTAATCTCACTGTAATCTCACTGTAATCTCACTGTAATCTCTCACTGCTGCTCTTTTCTGTGTTCACACCAGACAATTATTACATTTTCAGTCTAAAAATTCACCAACTTGCATCCATTAGCATAAAGCCGTGTGGGTTCACCTGGAATAAAAGCACATGGTGATGAAACACACATTAATTGAGTTTAGATCAAAGTTAAATGAATGGTGAGAATGTAAATTTGATGTGTTTAGATTGGATGTGTGTTGGAGTCTGATGAATCCAGGTTCACTTAAGGAGACACTTTTCTTTCTTTGACTTCTTTTCATTTATTTCCCTCCGTTGTGTTGATGTTCTGTGTGTTTTTATCTCTGAGGAATCAGGGCGCAACGTGGCCTCCACCCAGAACACACACACACACACACACACACACACACACACACACACACACACACTCTCAGCAGGATGAAACACAGGCGATTAAAGTCTTTTGTATATAAACAGTTTAAATAAAGCTTTATCAGTAACTCGAACTCAATGAGAAATTGCGACGCGAAACTGTCCAGGGAAAGACGACTTTATTCCGTAATGAATGATAACGATCGACCCTTTGAGGTCCAAATGAGGACTGCGAAATGACGATAATTACAATATTTGTGCACAAAAGGCAAACATGCGTACCCTTAATTGTCCCTGCGGAGGTTGTAAAAACAAAAAACACACAAATAATGGCGAGGATAAAGAGAGAAAGAAAAGGAGGCAGAAGGAAACACACTGTACACTAATTTTACTGTTAACTCAAGACACACACACACACACACAGAATATACACACAGAATATACACACAGAATATACACACAAAATATACACACAGAACTTACTGTATACTCTGTCTAAACTTTGTGAAGTCCTCAAAATCCTCATAATGTTCTACCTGGTGAAGAAGCTGATTGTGTGCGTCTTTTTCTTCTGTAATATTTAACAGTCGTTTGGAGGCTGAAGGCAACAATCACTTATAATCCCAGATTATCAACACGGGCTAAAGATACAAATAAGGATCCGGAGATATGAAGATACCGAGGGTAGAACTAAGTACAGGTGGTAACGGTTGATGGGAATGATGGGACAGAAACACACCATAAGGTGTTTCCACAAGGTGAAATTTGTGACAGAAAGTGGAAAGTCCTGAAGTTCTCCAGCAGGGCATTTCTGTTAGAGAACATTGCTTAGGTGGAACACTGACATCCAGAGCAGAATCGGCAAGAGGCTGAATCAAAATTTTCTTGGGTGAGACAGGAGGAGGCATAACGCTGAAGGTGACATGACAGGAACGTTTTCTACAACGTGTACACCGATTATTAATCTCATTTGTATTATGTGACATCACGTCCAGGTTAAACCACAATATACGTGGCATCAGAAAACTTACGCAACATGGGCATGTGACGTGTCAAAACTCTCAGCTCGGCGAGAAGAATAGGATTATGGGTATTTTAGTGAGGTCACGTCCAGGTCACGCAACATAGGCATGTGATGCGTCAAAATGTTTGGCCCAATGAGAAGAACTGAATTATGGGTATTTTAGTGACATCACCTTAGATACTCTGAAAGCGTATTTACTGCATATTTTTCCCCCAGGAATGTATATCTGTGAGGTGCGAGTCTCCAGATCCACTCCTCCCTCTGACTAATAAACCCATTACACTCGTTCTGTCCATGAGCTTTCACTTTATTGCCTCTGACAACCATTTAAACAAAGACTAAAAAGGCGCAAAAGCACAGATGGGATTTTTATTCTTTCCTACTCCCTCGTTCCTGCTCTGATTCATTCAGCAAAACAGAGAGAGGGGGAACGAGTGACCGAGCATGGCTCTTACTTCCTGAAAAAATGAAAAGAGCGCTGGATAAAAAGGTGAAAGAGCGACAGAACAAAAGCACTTTGTCCCAATGACGGCGCTTTTTTTATTGTGCCTTCAAAAGCTCTGTGTGTGTGTGTGTGTGTGTGTGTGTTTTAATGCGACACTGTACAGTTTTTATTGTGACACTTGTTTTTATCCGTCGCTTCAAATCAGTGTAACTGTAGTGATTTCTCGACACCATCCTTACCTACCATTTAATACAAATACCTGTGTGTGTGTGTGTGTGTGTGTGTGTGTGTGTGTGTTTATTATTTTGTCTCGTTAACTAATTGAATTTATTAAGTGAAATATGAAATATTGAGTTTTATAACTGTATCTTGTGGCCTTTCATACCCAGTTGTTACCATGAAATACATGATAGCGGAGGCCATACAGAAACAATATAAACATTTTTAGTCTTCATTTTATTTCCAAATTTTTAATTTCGCAGTCTGCATGATGTATTAGTTTGTCCCTGTGTATTCCTCTGCTGTATTGTTTCCTCTCTATTGTATTTCTTTAAATGTTTATGTAAACTAATAGCTGTAGAAAAATCATTAATTATTAAATTATTTATTGAGTTTAAATGAAGTGTAATAATTTGATAATGTAATATCAGATCATCTAATCATATCCTGTTCGAGAACGAATAAAAAGTTCTCTCTTTTTATCTATTCCACACTCGAGCCACACCCTCTTTCAATGCATTTGTTTTTTTCTCCTCCTCTCACTTCTGTCTCCTCTGCAGGACTTTTCTATCTCTGCTCCATGGCCGTTTTTCTTCTCTTTCTTCTGGGGTTTTTTTTCCCGCTCGCTCCGTCCTTCGTTCCACTCCTGCTTAATCTGTTCAGGCTTCGTAATCCGTAATCCGTCAGGAAATTGTTTCCAGATTAAAGAAACTCGGACCATGACGCAGTTTTATTCAGGCATGAAATTACGTCCCGGAATACCAGAAAAATATGACCAAAAAAAATTTACAAAAAAAAAGGAATACACCTGAGTTTCCACATTCATCCAGAGTGTTAGATACTGAGTGTGTTTGGAGACATTTGTACCGTTCGGGTAAATTCAACAGATAAATAAATAAATAAATAAATAAATAAACAGCTCTTTCATAAAAGCAAGCCATAAAAAGTTTCCAGACCATTTATAGCTAGTCATATGTCTACAAATTATGTATAGTGATTAACACACACACACACACACACCACACACACACACACACACCACACACACACACACACACACGGTATAGCTTTTGTTCCCACACAGAAAGGGGTTTCTGCTGAACTCAAGCCAAACTAAACAGTGATTAAGCACTGTATATAGATACTGTACACACTGTGTGTGTGTGTGTGTGTGTGTGTGTGTGTGTGTGTGATATTTGTTCAGTCATCAATATAAAAGCGTATTGCTAAAATAAGAGCTGTTGTGTGTTCCTGTGTGTATTACGGCCCGTGTCTTTGTTCACTGTGATGGTGTTAATATTTGAATAAAACACATTCTGTAAAGGGTTTATATAAAATACTGTGTGTTTGATAATAGTGTGTGTGTGTGTGTGTGTGTGTGTGTGTGTGTGTGTTCAGCTGTAAGGTTTTGATCTCAAACATGTCCAAAAATAAAAGGACCAAAATGCGCACACGCACGCGCACACGCACACACACACACACACACACACACACACACACACACACAAGCAAACAAGGTAGAAGAACCGAACGCTCTCTCACAGGAAACGTGATCTATAAAGGGGCGATGTGATGAAAAGATTTCCAATAACACCGAGATTCAAAACTTTATTCCTCCTACAGAATGTTTTAATCTGTTTATAGTTACATTTGAAGTTGTGGAACGTTCAGGCGTGTTAGGGAGGATCACCTCCACTCTTCTGGGAAGATGTTCCACTAGATATTGTGTAGATGTATTCAGCCACAGGAGTGTTAGTAAAGTCAGCTACTGATGGAGGTGAGGTGAGGAGGCCTGGGGCTGCAGTTCACATTCATCCTAATAAGGTGTTCAATGGGGTTTATAGCAGGAGATCTTCCACACATTTCCAACCAATGGAAAGTAGACCTTCATAGAATTTGCTTGGTGCACATTAAAGTTGTCACGCTGGAACAGGGGTCTCCTAGTTCAAGTGAAGATAAAATTTCATGCAGCATCCAAAGCAGCAGTTTTGGTGAAGAACCTGGAGTTGGGTGTCCCAATATTTTTGTATATATGATCAACCAGCCTGCAGGAGAGTAAACACTGAGGAGCTTTTATAAAGCAAGTTATGTAGTTATGGAGGCGTGTGTGTGTGTGTGTGTGTGTGTGTGTGTGTGTGTGTGTGTGCAGAACTCCAGCGGTGATTTGTGCCATTTTCTTCCTCTCCATTTAAAGAGCATGCTAAGTGTCATGTTTGCATTGCGTATCTGTTCACATCCAGATAAAGAGGACACTTTGTACAGAGGTGTGTGTGTGTGTGTGTGTGTGTGTGTGTGTGTGTGTGAACTCCAGGTGACTTTTTTTCTTCAGAGGAGCACACAGTAACACTCGGTAAAGTTCGTGTAGCGAATCACACTTTCCTGTCATCCAGATAAATTTGCGGCTCGGTGTGTGTGTGTGTGTGTGTGTGTGTGTGTGTGTGTGTGTCTGTGTGCGCACTCAACTGGATGCTAATAAACTCTTAAATTCATTCTGTCCACCCAGCCGTAGCCTTTCACACATTTCAGCTGAAGACATGCATGTGCAGGGAATGCATTAGAGACACACTCTCGCGCACTCACACACACACACACACACACACACACACACACACACACACACACACATCGTATCATCACAATATTTGAATCAGACAACTTTAAACTTTATAGATGTCTTTTGATATAAAAGTTATTTTCTTCAAGGGCCACAATTATTCTGTGTGTGTGTGTGTGTGTGTGTGTGTGTGTGTAATTGAAGCTGTTTATTAATTAAAATTTTATTTAAATAAATGTAATTTAAAATAAAAAATTTATGTTAAATATTAATACAGTAAAATATTGTATATTATTTGATATAATGAAATAGTTTAATATAATTTATATGCATATATTTTAGATAATAATAAATCATCATTTGCTGAAATAAATGTAACCCTTTTTTTAAACACACACACACACACACACACACACACACACACACACATATATATATAAATATATACAGTGTTTGTCTGTATATCAGATTGGATTAAAGATGGTATGTAAACATTGAAGCCGTGGCAGAAACTTTACCTGTGTGTAAAGTAGAATTGTGTTCAGTGTTTGCTTTCAAACGGCTGTGACACACACACACACACACACACACACACACACACACACACACACACACACACACACACACACACACTTCTTCCTTAATCCATCTGCATTCCATGTAATCCCATTGAACCCACTTTCATCACGCAAGTATTTTATAAACACACAAACCTTCTGATTATCAGGAACATTTGTAGGAGTCACTGAAGGCTTCAGCGACAACGTGAAGGTCAACATTTACACATTTACAATTTCACCTGGAGTCCCGCTGAACAGAATAACACACACTTCCCTCTCGGTACTGCATTGTTCACACACACGACTCGTACACATAATATAATATAATCAACACACACACACACACACACACACACACACACACACACACACACACACACATACACACACACACACACACTGATTTACACTCTGAAAACTGACCTATACTC
The DNA here is from genome assembly GCA_024362625.1 of Silurus asotus. Taxonomy (NCBI): domain Eukaryota; kingdom Metazoa; phylum Chordata; class Actinopteri; order Siluriformes; family Siluridae; genus Silurus; species Silurus asotus. The sequence goes on along the minus strand of MU545793.1, from coordinate 15,385,485 downwards.
ACTCTAATCATACACACGCGAACCTTTTTTATCAACAGTGATGTCACTAACTCTTAAATATTAATATTCACCTATAATATTAAATGTATTAATAATTATATTATCGTGTTGTTTAATATGGAGACGTCTCCTCTAATGAGATGTTTAACAGGTATGGAAGGAGTCTCCAGTGTCAGAGCTTTGAAGTCAACCTGTAACTTGACTGGTAAAGGAACGAGTGTTTACAGCTGCTATAACATAAGTAATAAAAATATTCACCATATATGGTTTTGCACACTAATTTACTCTTCTTTTACTCTAAAGCTCATCCAGTCTTCTGCTATGATATTCCACCAGGTTTTGGTTGTGGAAATGAGTGAGATCAGACCCTAATGTTGGGATGTTGAGTAAGGAGAATCCAGTTCCAGTTAATCACAAAGGTGTTCAGTGAGATTGACGAGGTCAGGGATCTGTGCAAGACGCTAAAAATCTTCCAGTCTAAACTTTACACTAACAACCAGGTCTTCATTGAGCTCAGGTTTGTGAACAGGAGCATTGTCATGCTGGAGCAATGTTTTAGAGTCTTAGATGTTCAGAGATGATTTTGAGAGATATGGGTGTGATATATGGGACAGGGGTGTGCATTCTTTTTGTCATGGAGCGTAACATGATTAATGGATCATTCATAATATTAAATGTAATGAAAGTGTATTGTGTAAGAAGAGTAAGTGTTTCTGTTCAGATTTGAAGATGAGTGCTGGTGTTTAAAGGTGTTGGTTCATGGCCCCCTGGTGGTTACAGGCGTCATTACAGGGGATCGGTGGGATTAAATAAGTTTATTATTATTATTATTTTTTTTATTATTATTGGGATAATTATTATCTGAGAGCAACATAAATTCCAAAACGGATGCAATTTTCCTTATAATATTCATTACACTGCAATACAAACACAGGGAAAAATATTCCTCCATCTGCACTGCACGTCTTTCCAACACTGCAACAAAGAGAACAAAGAGTAAATAATATCATAATGACTGTACATTCAGACCACACAAACGCACACACACGAGACACGGACCTGTTTAAACATAAACACAAGTCAATCTCTGAGCACACACACTGACAGGAACATTTAATCTTATTCAGGAGAAGATACACACACACACACGCACACACACACACACACACACACAATGTGTATATCCTGGTAAAGAACCTTCATTTGACATAATTATTAATAAAACTAACTCTGAGATACACAGAAGAACTCCAGCTCTCACTGAAGCTTCACTCCAGTTTCACAAACACCATAACACTGTGTTCCTCAATAAACTAGACCAAGTACCAGATCGTTTCTTCCTTAATGCCGGATCATTTACAGCCACCGGCACTCAATCACTTATTTTGCAAACGATATTGAGGCTTTATTGAGATATTTTACCTCAGAAATGTTAAAAGGCATTGTGTAGTACATACAACACACAATACGGCGTTAGACATCATTTGCATGCACTAGGATTGAATGCAAACTAGTACATTTGAGCTTAAAATGGGTCAATTGGGTATTTAACCAGACCAGCTAACCTAGTTCTCCCTCAGAAGTGCTAGCTAAACTTAACTGACCTACGATTAGCGAGTGAATGCTAAAGGAAATTACATTAGAGACTGGAATTACTTCAGAGTAGATCATATAGCACACACACACACACACACACACACACACACACACACACACACACACACACACACACACACAGAGAGCACTGAGCAACAGAAAGACCAAACTGGAGGTTCTAAATGAAACTGGGCTCCCAATCTACTAGCCAAGATTTTGACACTGTAGCGGAGATCCAGCGCGAATCACAGAAGGTTGACATGCTTAAAAAAAGGCTTCCAGGACATGTTCCAGAAGAATGCTGGGAGCACTGTGGGGACTATCTTGAAGGTGATATTGTGGAAATGTCTTAAAACATCAAATAAACTTCACTGGCAAAATAAAGTGATTCTGGTTCTTATTCCGAGTCTGAGCTTTTAGTGTAGCGAGAAAACTTTGAACTTGAGCCCAGCAGCAGATGGAGTGGGGTTTGACTGCTAGTTGTTCCTCCCAGCAGTGAAGAGTGCCATGCTGGAGCGGGTCAGTTTGTCGCTGCCTAGCCGAGGAAAGGGATCTGCCCCGCCCTTTTGTTCGGAAGCTCTTCAACTCGATCAGGTGGCGCTGAGGCACGACCTTGAAAAGCCAGACGATGAGGTTGATTGAAAGGTGGTGGTGCGATTTGCCTCCTGAATTCAGGCCAGGTTCACTCTGAAACCGGTAGCTGATGCAGTGCATCTGGCCAAGAGCCACACGTCTGTGTTCCTAGGCCTAGAAACAAAGGGTAATATCGATCCCACATTCAGGACTGTATGAAAGCTCCTGCAGCAGGAGCTAAGCACGAGTGGGAAATCTTCCAGCAGATGCTGATTTCTGGAAGACCCAGCATGCCATCAACACAAGCCCCCTACAGCCAGTGGCCCAATTCCTTCTGAACCTCCTACACTAAAAATGATTTTCTCTTCTCTCTTTCCCAGAAATCTGCGTCACCAGAATTCAGAGCAAGCAATAACAGTCCATACTCAACGACGTATACACTGAGCTTCAGAGGATTGAGGCTGCACCTGAGGCTGACTGTTCCTCATTACGCAAATAACTCGCACTAGGATTTACAATGCTCCTGAAACACGTACACATTCATAGATTTTATCCACAAGATACCAGGAGCAAAAAATACCAGTTCCGGGTTTTAACCAGATTAATATGTGAACTGTTTGTTTTCATTCCAGTCTTTTAATAATCAGTTGAGAGGAAAGATTCTGTGATCATCACTTTTATTCATGTATCTCCAATGAGCATTTAATCCTGATCGGATGAACACTGTTTATCTCAACACAAGACCTTTACACAAATATTGAGGTATTTATATAATAGTACAATAACAATACATTGAAACACAAATGCAGGAATTGTGTATCCTTGTAAAATAACCAGGAATGATTATAGTCCCTCTAGTGGACACGATGAGAATTGCAGATCCCACATTTTACTGTTTTACACTTTATTTTTAAGAGTTAGTGTTTAATACTCAAACATGATTTTATTACTTAACCATGTCTCCAATTTGTATAAATGTCCTGTTATTAAATGTTATAGTGTTGAGATATGGTATGGAGAAAAGACAAAAGGAAATCGTTGACAACAAGAAAAGATGAAGTGCGACGATTAGTGTGAGAAATGATTTGAGTCTTTTCACTGCGTCATACATGAATTATATCGAGGTGAATTTTAACATGAAATGATCTCCACGTGTGAGAATATGAATAATGATATTATATACTTGATGTTCTGTGGGAAATAAATAAAATACATCAAAATGCACAGCTGAGGTGATGTCAAAAAGTTTCGAGACGAAAGGACTTTATTAATCTACGATCACCTTCAAAATAGTCCTCTTCTAATTTCAGATGTGGTCAGAACAGCACCAGGGACACCATTAGTCTCGAAACGTTCGAACACCACCTCGTGTCACACCAAGAACGTAACGAGATTCAATTAGACAAATAATTTAAATAATGTAACGGGTCTGTGTTTGTGCACTTGTGAGTCTTGAATGTAAGTGAGTAGGTGAATCTCTTCCCACACCTGGAGCAGTGGTATGGTTTCTCTCCGGTGTGAATACGCTGGTGTAGCTGGAGAGTACTCTGCTGGGAGAAGCTCTTTCCACACTCCGAGCAGTGGTACGGTTTCTCTCCGGTGTGAGTGCGCTGATGCCGCTGGAGATGGCTCTGGTGATTGAAACTCTTGCCGCATTGTGAGCACTGATATGGTTTCTGTCCCGTGTGAGTGCGCTGATGTCTCTGGAGATGGCTCTGGTGAGTGAAGCTCTTTCCACACTGAGAGCAGTGGTAGGGCTTCTCTCCGGTGTGAATGCGCTGGTGGACGTGGAGGTGACTCTGGAGGGTGAAGTTCTTCCCGCAGTGCGAGCAGTGGTAGGGTTTCTCTCCGGTGTGAATGCGCTGATGGACGTGGAGATTGCTCTTCTGATTGAACCGCTTTCCACACTCCGAGCAGTGGTAGGGTTTCTCTCCGGTGTGAATGCGCTGGTGAAGCTGGAGATGGCTCTGATGGGTGAAGCTCTTGCCGCACTGCGAGCAGTGGTACGGCTTCTCGCCGGTGTGAATTCTCTGGTGTTGCCGGAGGTCGCTTTTTTGAATGAAGCTCTTTTCGCACTGTGAGCAGTGATAGGGTTTTTCTCCAGTGTGAATGCGTTGGTGTTTTCTCAGATTGCTCTTTTTGTTGAAACTCTTGCTGCACTGCGAGCACTGATACAGCGTCTCTCCAGCTGGACTGCACTCGGACGTTTCCAGAGGCGGGCCGTTTCCCCTGCCTGAGCACATGCCGGTTTCCTTCTGTGACGTGTTGAATCTGAGAGCAGCAGAGGTTTCAGCAACGGAGCTGTTTGCTGGCATCGGACGCTCTCCTGAAACCTGCTGTTTCAGATACTCCTCAGGGTGGAAGCTCTGGATGTGTTTGTTGAGATAAGTTTGAGACGTATAATAAAGTGGACACAGCGAGCAGGAGAAAAGCTGACTCGTAGCTTTGCTTGTTTCTGGAGCAATGAAAGAAAAAAACAGGAATGTTTGAGAAAATGATGAATAAACTGTAACATCTCACAACTGCGGAGAACAACGTTTGTTTAAACCGGAATATTCCCCGGAAAATCTCTTTACCGTTTGCAGAGGACTTTTTGTTCCAGAGGCGATCGAAAGTATGTCCTAGATCTCGGGCGTACTCCTCTTCATACCACACCAGGAGCTCCTGACCTGGATTGATGGGTCGAGAGCAACGGTACAGAATCCCTCCGTGATACATAAAAGCCACGAGGTTCTGCTCATCTTCATTTCGAGCGCAATTCACATACCTAAGAGGAAGAACGGATTAGAAACGAAGCATGAGGAGGAAAAAAACAACCTGAACAAGTCCCAGCTCACCGCATCCAGTTTGCATGAATCTCTCTTCTGCCATCTACGTATTCCTCACCATTCCCATTCCTGTAGATCTGCAACAAAGATTACTGGTCTTTAAAAGCATGAGGGAGCAGTAAAACTCAGAGACATGATCTACAACAATTATCAAACTAAATATTATAAAATACCACTAAATGGTGAAACAGGAAGTATGACATCCACCAGAGGAGCTCTGAATGTTTATAATAAATATATAACAACTCACCACCCAGGAGTATCCACTGTTTAGAGCTTCCTCTCGGTCCACCAGCTCTCCCTGATAGGGTCCGAAGTGTGCACCTACTGGAACAGTGTCTCCCTTATTAAACACTCCCAGACCTGCGTCAGGAAGACCAGACTTCCCAATCTCTAGTCCAGGAGGAAGAGTGTGTGTGGCTCGGTCTGCGATCCCCATGGGAACGGGAGTATCAGGGATGAAGAGCGCAGGACCGTGAACCTCACACTTATTAAAGAAGAAGGATTTGCAAAGTTCACAGTCTGAAAGGAGAGAAAAGAAGAAATGATGATCATAATGCAGACCTGATCATCATCAACACCATCTCAAATAATGACCTAAATAATGTGTGTGCAGCAGAATGATCAGCGAGTGTGTTACTGAGCTCCAGTGTGGCCTACAGAGGAAGTCTTCATCCTCCGTTTCTTCCTCTTTCACAGCGATCACTTCAGGCATGTTGTCGGAATCGTCCGCGTGGCTGTACGGGTTCGGCTCGGGCGTCTCCTCTTCCTTCACACGGACCACCAGCGCTCTGGATGAAGCCTCGGATTTGACATCGTCGCCCGGCTAAGAAAACGAAATCTTTATGTACGTATGCAGGCGAAAGTTATTTCATATCGATACAAATCCTGAGACGTATGCTGACGTATATACACGCGCAAAACTTTTAACAGCAAAGAAACCGATGCACTGAAACCACGGGGAGTCGATTTCAGGTATTTGGAGGGTAGAGAGATAAAGAAAAGGCCGGGATCAGACCATTTATTATTGTATTTAAATTGTTTATTCATGCCATGTAATAAAGTCAGTTAATCAGTCAATCAATTAATTAATCAGTCCAGGTAATTAATTAATTAGTCCCGCAGGGGGCGTGCCTACTACCGGTAACATTACAGTGGGCGGGGCCACACATTTTCCAAAACCAGGAAACGCTCTCTTCACTCTTATTGGTAGATGCGAGCGCGCTTCATTTGCATAAAGTTTAACTTTGTCGAGTCGCTGGCCACGCCCACATCCTGTCTCCTGTCTCCTGGGTTACTGTCGCCCATGACAACAGGCAAGCGGTTAGACCCATCACTGATCTTTACCTGTGAGAGCTGTGGATGAGGAGGATCTCCTGCTGAACTCATTACAACCAGAGTCTGAGGAGAAACAGAGAGCAGAAATGTTTATTTAGAAATCAAACATGAATCCATAAATAATTACAGCACTGAAAAACCTAAACACCTCCCTGAAGCCGAATAATAATAATAATAAAAATAATAATAATAATAATAATAATAATAATAATAATAATAATAATAATAACACCAATGTGTTCAATCGGATAAATAGTGCACTAGATCAGGTGTACACGTGACGGGCTTCACTCCTCCTCTAGTGCACTACAGCAGTGAAGTGGAGATCCGTTTGGGACTGGGCCACGCAGTAAAATGTTCTTCTCCTTACCTCAGGGCTTTAAAAGCAGGACGGAGTTTGTAAATCCGCACACAGACCCAATGAGGAGATTTAATTCCTGAACTGTGAGTGTGTAAAAACTCTGATCAGAGCTTTAATGTGGAGGAAATTCTCTCCGCCGCATCACTCACTCACTCCGCCTGCAGAGGCGCTCTCCCTGTTCTTCGGGGTTTCCTGGAGGTTTTGGAGCAGCAGCTGCTCAGCGCGTTACCGCTACCTGGCGGACTGGAGCAGAGCGACACGTAGAACTTCATTCGACACTTTTCTTTTGTTGTTGTTTATAAAAAAAAATAAAAAATTAATTTAGTTTTTGTATTTAAATCATTTTTTTCTGCAGACACTTCAGTAAGAGATTGTGTTTTCTAAATATGGCTTTGCAATAAAGTTTTTTTGTAATAAAATGTACATTTTACATTATTATTATTATTATTATTATTATTATTATTATTATTATAGATTTTAAATAATTTTCAGCTTAAACTGAATTTGTTCCCTGAATATGGACTGAACCTGCAGGAGCGCACAGAAGTCTGAAGAGGCCATGCATTATAGTACTTTTTCTTATTTTCTCGTGATTTTGACATACTATATTGTTCACTCGTGATTTTTCTGTATATTCGGTATAAGAGCATGCTCTAGAGGCAGAAATGAAGTCGTGATCACGAGAAAACTAAAAATATTTTTTTTAATGCATGGACTCTTTGAACTCTTCTGTTCTTTGTTGCCCTCTTGTGGTCATCATGCGCTACTACATTATATATTTAATTAGACCTGTAGTTTTTAAAGTGTGAGACGCAGCCCTCTAGTGGACAATAAAGATATGACAGGTGGGGCGCAATAAACAGCAGGATTTATTTTTATATTTGCTTCATTTATGATTTTCTGTATCTAAAATAAAGTTCATACAATCAAAACAACAACAAACAAACAATTGTCATTAAGGAAAATAATTCAAAACATTACCGTACCGAACACAACTACACTTTTCTTTCTCTATTAATGAACTTGAGGCTATTTTATGTTTCTGATTTAGAAATTATTATTTCAATAAATCCGACATTTGAAACTTAAAGTATTTCATTACCATTTGTTGTGTGGAGGCTGGAGGACAGGTGAAAATGAAAATCTTCCCCCTCTAAAGTGGGAAATGGTAGAAAAGGTTTGAGTCCAAAGTGACGTTAAATATTATGATTTTTTTTGTTGATGTCAATTCTGTTTTATTCTGACAATATTTTAATCAGTTTGATGAGTATCGATCAGTACACTTATGCTGAGTGGCAGAAATAATTTAGCATTAACTTTCTGCATCATAACATGATAATAATACATTCACATATCATTTCTAAACAAACAAAAAAAAAACATTAAAAAAATAAATAATTCCTACGTTCCAGGAAAGAATTCCTTTTTAGTTGAACATCACACGCCTGAGATTTCCAGGTTATTTTCTGTTTTTTTACACTGCAGAATCAGATTCACTTTTACTGATAAGTTTTATGGGTTTGCATCTACAAGGAATTGTTCATAATGTGCTGATGCTATAAAAAATATGAAAAACTATAAAAAAATATATATTTAAAATAAAACATTTGACTGTACAATAAGTGTAGGATGTGTAAAAGTGAGGTGATTATATGTTATATTTATTATATATTTTATATATATGATAATATTTTCCATGGTGCAGTGAAGTCATGCATTATCATTTTTTTTTCTTGTTGCTCGTGATCTCAACAAAAAGTTGTTTTCTTATGGTTAAAACAAAAATATTTATTTTATTATTATTCATGATGCTGCAGCTAAAACCTGCTTTTATGCTGAATAAACAGAAAATCCGTGATAACGAGAAAAAAAAACTTGTGATTAATTATATTTATATATGCAAATATACACTTTCACATACACTTACTTGTGGATAATTATAACTTTTGTATGCATCATAATTACTGTTTTTTTTCTTCTCTTTATTGTTTAATATTGTTTATTGGTAATATATTCTCTGTATTTTGCCTGTTGCCTCATTTTATTGTAGAAACTGTCACTGAAATCTGTACATATGACAAATAAAGCAACAATATTTATTAATATATTTATGATTTATTAATAACCTGAAATCTCTGTTGGGAGAGAAAAGATTTCTGAGACTGTAATGGACTTGTTTATGAATCTATACAGCTGAAATCGTGTTGTCGCTCTGCTCCAGTCCGCCAGGTGGCGGTAACGCGCTGAGCAGCTGCTGCTCCAAAACCTCCAGGAAACCCCGAAGAACAGGGAGAGCGCCTCTGCAGGCGGAGTGAGTGAGTGATGCGGCGGAGAGAATTTCCTCCACATTAAAGCTCTGATCAGAGTTTTTACACACTCACAGTTCAGGAATTAAATCTCCTCATTGGGTCTGTGTGCGGATTTACAAACTCCGTCCTGCTTTTAAAGCCCTGAGGTAAGGAGAAGAACATTTTACTGCGTGGCCCAGTCCCAAACGGATCTCCACTTCACTGCTGTAGTGCACTAGAGGAGGAGTGAAGCCCGTCACGTGTACACCTGATCTAGTGCACTATTTATCTAAACACTAGAGATTTGGGATTCGGCCTTGACGATGTGTTTTTGGTTTCATTATTATGGGTTTAAAGTATTTAAATAGCTTTATATTATTACAATTTGTGTGTTTATGGGAGAAAAACAGCTTTAAATACTTATATAGTTCCTTTTTTATTTAAATATGTCATTATTATAATTATTGTCATTGTTATTAGAATTATTGGTACTAATATTATTATTATTGTTATTATTATTATTATGATTATTATTATTATTATTATGATTATTATTATGATTATTATTATGATTGGTCTTTGTTTCTTTCAGTGCTCAGTTGTAATGAGTTCAGCAGGAGACACGTCGTTCTGCTTCTCCACACAGTCTCAGTCTGATCACGCTCTCTCACAGGTAAAGCTCAGTGGTGTCTCACGATTCATGTGAAGGAGCAGGTAGATGATGAAGATTGTCTCGTATGCAGAATAAGTGTTGTTGTTTTGATTATAAGGAAAGTGTGGATGTGAAAATTGAGACTTCTGATGGAGGGATGGAGATCTGTGTGAAGAAAGAGGAGACTTCAATCCTGGACAGCTGCAACCTTGGAGACAGACCTGAAGTTACCTCCATTAAAGAGGAAGAAGCTGGCAATGGGGACTGCCTTTGTAAGATCAGGCCACTTTTATCTTTATGACCATTCCTTCCATCCATTCATCCCTCCCTGAATCCATCCATCCCTCCATCCATCCTTCCATCCATCTCTCCCACAATCCCTCCATCCATCCGTCCGTCCCTACATATCTATCTGTTGCTCCCTCCAGCAATCTATCATTGAGTAACAATGATAGATTGAAAAATCTTTGTGTAAAATACAATGAATAGTCATGAGGTGAAAGAAAGTTTCCCTCTTTTCACCCCTGGGGTCATTTCTTTATAGTAGTTAATGAGAAGCACTTTATTGTGATATAGGACCTGGTCAATAAGACTGAAGGAGGGCGTAGACAAAAAAGTCAAACTCCAAATAAATGAATACAGTTACATCCAAAATGAATAAAAAAGACAAATAAATTAAAAAAAATTTAACATGTGAATAAGGAATGGAATAATAAAGCATGCAAACAAGCAGCATGTGATGTCAGTGATTCGCCTCTAGAGGCCGCTCACGTACTGTATAATGACAGCGGTCCTTCTCAGCCCCTCAGACGCAAACTGGAAAAACTATCAATATGGATTATTGACATTAATCTCCTATCGGTTTCGATTAATAAACAAAAGTGTTAAATCAGTCACTCTGTAATTCAAACACTACAAAACTGTATTTATTGCCGGTTAATTAATAAATTTTTGGCATCGTCTTTTCTCTCCTTTCAGACTGTGAACTTTGCAAATCCTTCTTCTTTAATAAGTGTGAGGTTCACGGTCCTGCGCTCTTCATCCCTGATACTCCCGTTCCCATGGGGATCGCAGACCGAGCCACACACACTCTTCCTCCTGGACTAGAGATTGGGAAGTCTGGTCTTCCTGACGCAGGTCTGGGAGTGTTTAATAAGGGAGACACTGTTCCAGTAGGTGCACACTTCGGACCCTATCAGGGAGAGCTGGTGGACCGAGAGGAAGCTCTGAGCAGTGGATACTCCTGGGTGGTGAGTTGTTATATATTTATTATAAATATTCAGAGCTCCTCTGTTTTTTTTTTTCAAACAAATGAGAACATTCTTTAAAAAGTTGGTGCAGTGTTGAGGCCACTCTTGTAACGACAGCAGATCGGTATTGATTTTTGCTAATAGTTCAAGGTTCCAAGGGGCATTGCAGCTCATCTGGCAGCTTCTGTATTCCAGAAGATGACACTTTGATGTAGGGGACACTCTATGCTATAATGATGAAGAACAATCAGATATAATTTGTGCTGTATTTTGTAGATATTCAGGCACAAGCAGTGTGAAGAATACGTAGATGCCAAAAGGGACATGCGTTCTAACTGGATGAGGTGAGGAACATCCTTGTTGGTGGGTCGTTGTTTTCTCTCACTCACGATCTCTTATCTCCATTTCAATTTGCGTCGTTCTTTTAGATACGTGAATTGTGCTCGTAATGAAGAAGAGCAGAATCTCGTGGCCTGCATGTACCGAGGAGGGATTCTGTACCGTACTTGTCGACCCATCACCTCAGGACAAGAGCTCTTGGTGTGGTATAATGAGTATGTCAAAGATCTCGGGTGTCCACGGGACTACCACAGGAACATCAAGTGCTCTGAAAACGGTAAAAAGTGCTGAAATTGTTTTTCTTTTCCCCCAGTCAGGATAGCCTTTTGTTTTGTTTTTTTTATTTTGGCTAGAATCTTTACTTCCTGCATTGCACTGCTTTATCACAGGGCTCATGCAGGGTTCTCAGCGTGCACACGTTATTGATTGGTTATTGATCACCAGTTCCTGATCCTGTTCTCATTCCAGACCAGTGCTTCCAAACCATGTTTTTTATGAGTCTGAAACACTAAAAGTCCTGTGTGGCCTTCAAAAATCGAATGGTGTAAACAGGTGCCAGGTGTCACTGTGTACATGATCTTATCTACATGACAGCAGTGCAGGTATTCACCAGTGCATTTACCAGGAACACCACTGACTTCCTGCTGCATCCTGCCAGATAGTGCTACCATTAACATATAATACTAGAGAACCTGGAGAGTTCTCCTGATTGTGTAGCCTAATTGTGCCCTTTCCAAATTTCCTTTAACATCTCAATCTGTTGTTGTTTTTTTTACTGCTCCAGAAGTAAACGGCAACACGTTGCAGGTCTTCTCCTGCTCTTTGTGTCCACTTTCCTGTAATTCTCAAATCGAACTCAGCAAACATGTCCAGAGCGATCACTTCGATTTATGTGAAAAGCAGCAGAAATCAGAAGAGAAGAAATATGACATTCAGGTGCTCAACATCTCCAGTGACCAGCAAATGTCATTCGGCATTAAGAAGGACGTGCAGACGGACATTCCCCAGTGCTCGACGTGTGGAAGTTGTTTTCCTGATCAGAGTGTTCTCGACGCACATCAGTGCGCTCAGACGCCAGAGAATCGGCCGTATCGCTGCTCCCAGTGCGGGAAGGGTTTTAATCACAAGTGTGTCCTTCGGAAACACCGGCGCATTCACACCGGAGAGAAACCACACCGGTGCTCGCACTGCGGGAAGAGTTTTATTCAGAAGTGCGACCTTCAACAGCACGAGCGCACACACACCGGGGAGAAGCCGTACCACTGCTCGCAATGCGGCAAGAGCTTCTCTCATCACAGTCATCTCCAGCTGCACCAGCGCATTCACACCGGAGAGAAACCGTTTCAGTGCTCGGAGTGTGGAAAGAGTTTCACCCAAAAGAGCAATCTCCAAGTCCATCTACGCGTTCACACCGGAGAGAAACCTTACCACTGCACGCACTGCGGGAAGAACTTTACCCTCCAAAGTAATCTCCAACTCCACCAGCGCATTCACACCGGAGAGAAGCCGCATCACTGCTCGCACTGCGGCAAGAGCTTTACGCATCAGAGCACTTTCCAGAGACACCAGCGCATTCACACCGGAGAGAAACCGTATTTCTGTTCGCAATGCGGGAAGTGTTTCAATCACCAGAGTCATCTCCAACGGCATCAGCGCACTCACACCGGAGAGAAACCGTACCACTGCTCGGAGTGTGGAAAGAGCTTCTCTCAGCAGAGTACTCTCCATGTTCACCAGCGTACTCACACCGGAGAGAAACCATACCACTGCTCCAGGTGTGGGAATGATTAATCTAATTAAATATTTAAATAGATATTTGTCCTGGAATAATCTCTGTACACTGTATATTATTTATTAGCATGTTGTTTTTGTAGGTAGTGTTACTTGAATTTAATCTTGTGGACACCTGAGCTTTCAGTATTTTATGGAACATCCCATTCCATATTAATCTCCATTTGGTGTTATAATATCCTCCATCCTTCCTCTTCTGGAAAGATGATGGAGTGTGCTCATGGAGATTTATAGAGAAAGTGAGGAGGCCTGGGGTGCAGTCAGCGTTCACATTCACCAGGGTTGGAGCGTTATAACAGGAGATCTTCCATATTTTCATGGAGCACAGGAGCACTGTCATGCTGGAACAGATTTTTGGTCTTCTAGTTCAAGTGAAGGGAAAGGGTTTCTGTATGTTCAGAAACTCCAGCATGTGTAGAACCATAGGCTCCTCAATTCAGGCCCTGAAAGAAAAGAATCCTTAGAGTATCTTCCTTCTTGTTAAAGTGACCAGTATTTCAGTCTGTGGACCTTTTTGTCTTCTTCAAATCCAAATGAAATCTTTGTTTCTCCTCAGGAGTGAAGATCTTGCTCTTTGAGGGCGAGGAGTCTTGTTCCTTTCACATCTTTAGGTAAGTGTGTTTTTGTGATCGCCCTGAAGTCCAGCAGCCTGAAAGATCAGAGCCTGAACATTTCACCAACTGGTTTTATTTCACTCTGAATTATAGTGTAAATTGTAAATCAGCATCTACTGCAGGATTCATATACGAATCCATCTGATCTCCACAAAACCACAAACTGCTGGAGAGAAACGTGAAGCTCAGTTAGAATTGTACAGTTTCACACATCATCAATATGATATTAATCATTTGGAATAAAACCATTTCAGCTGTAACTGATCTGATTTACTCTCACAGAGCACTGGAGTGGGAGGATCTTTACAGGAGATCGTTTACAAGCAACATTTAGTGGCAGTAATTTATATTACACGGTGATCAGAGCGAGTTTTCTATGCATGTCTGAAAGTACAACTTTAAGAACGAGCACTTCAAATGATTTAAAGCTGAATCCTAACATCTGACTAACATTAAGAGAGGCCCACACACACACACACACCCCCACCCCCCCACACACACACACACACACACACACACACAAACACACACACACACACACAACAAAGCACATATCAGTGGATCCGACTGACGTTGTTCCTGACCGAAATGTGACGTTTCTGACGACGGAAACCGGTTTTTACTTTCTCACGGTAGAAATACAGAATAAACGACACTCACTTGTAAGAACGAGACGTCTTCGGCTCCCATCTCCTCTTTCACGGCTCCGATCGTGTCTGAAAGAGATGATATGTCTCTGCTCAGCTTCTCGATCTTCTCCTTCATCATCAGACTCTTCTGCTCCTCTTCCTCTCTCAGTGCAGCTATCCTGGCTGCTTCTTCATCTCGTAGAACCTGGTGAAGCTTCTCAAACTCCTCCTTAATCTAACTGTTCTGCAGTTTTCAGCTTCTCCTGAAACAACAAACTGCATGGAGACTCTGTGTTCATGTATCGCTTTATTTTACTCTGATTGAGCTTTAAAAATGCACCAAGTTCCATCATGCCATTTGAAAGTCTGCTTGGAGCTACTGCCTGGACGATACAAACCTGGATGACTCCATTCAGTGCAAGTCATCAGAGTGATGTAGTGACTATAAATGTAGTGAATTATATATATATATATATATAATATATTATATAAAGTATACTGTGTGTGTGTGTGTGTGTGTGTGTGTGTGTAGGAAGATGTATGAGACTTATAGGATGTGTGTTTATTGATCTACACTGCTTTAGTCTAATGTAAAAGATCTGCTATGTTTACAGGTGCCTTTGTATCTACACTAAATCTAAATCTGATCCAAGAACACACTCATATTCTGTAGTTATTGTGTTATTCAAATGTATAATGATTATTATGAACTATTTAATTATTACACAACGTGTTTGTTTATTGAACCTGTAGATATGGATTTGTAGAATAAACTTAATTATGGGAACATTTTATTCACCTTACAGTCTGTTACTGATGTGTTGTTTTGAAACACTAAACTGGGCTGTTGATGGTCCAGACAGAAGAGTTTCAGTTTCAGATGCTGATGATGATTTCTGATTTTGCTCCTGTATGAAAGTCTCACACAGGTTCTTTAAGGCCAGGTTTGAAAGAGGACGTTCCATAAACAACAACGTCTTCCTACAAACAGGACATTCTCTGGATCCTTTGGTCTCCCAGAACCGAAATGATTTTACGTCTTGAGTATACACAATTAAATACTTTACCTCTGATCCCCTTCATAAACTCAGTGTCTCCTCTACACAAGTCCCTGTCGTCCCGTCTTCTTCCAAGTATTAATAACAGATTCCGTCACTCTGCAGGATGAACGATTTCATTTTGGAATCAAACCCTGATTTATATATTTTTCCAAAACTTTGTCCCAGACTTGTTTTGATAGCTGCTTGGTCTTCATGATTTTTTTTTAAAAGACATGTTCTCTAAAAAAACTCTAGGATCCTCCAGGAAAAGGTGTCAATCCTGCAAACTACACTAATCATGTCCATATGTGTGTTAGATTAATCTAAATAACATATTTAATATGATTAAAAGATCTTAGGTGTGTCATTTGATGTTGGATGTAGTTATCGATGTATGAAGAACAGACGCCTGCAGTGATAATCTCCTACTCCAAACAAATAGTGTCAACATTCTCGAAGAAATCTAACATGGTTATTAAAGAACTGGGAAAGATGCAGAATCTTTAGTTTAAAACATTGTGCAGTGTGATGTCTCGACCTCTGTTTCAGGCCAGGAAGACTGAAATTATGTTTACAATCAGTAGGAAAACAAAGAGAAGAAGAATTCTTGTCTCCTAATGGGAGGTCCAGCAGCATGAAAAGGTCAAAGCCAGAACATTTCACCAAGTGGTTTTATTTCACTCTTAATTACAGTGCATATTTTGAATCAGCATCTAATGCAGGATTCATTTACAAATTCATGGGATCTCTATAAACCCCAAACCGCTGGTGGAGAGAAACTTAGAGCTCAATTAAAACTCTCCACTGCACAGTTTCCCAAATGACACACAAGACAACCAGCTTCACATTTCACCAAACAGCACAGTGCACATACACAGTAAATCATTAAATCATATAATTCATGCAGATGTGCATTTAAACAAATTCATATACACAGATTTCTATTATTATAATGTAATTCCATTGTTTTAGTTTCTGGAAGCTCTGAGGCGAAAGTTGTGGTGAAAATGTAGTTACTAGAACTTCAGCACATTGTTTTTATTGTTTTAAGACAGTAGGTCATTATTTTTTCAATTAAAATCAACTAATTATGTAATAAGTTGTAGTCAGTATTTTAAAACATCATCTTAAATATTTAAATGAAGACATTTTATCACTATTTTGAAAGATTCTTTGGAAGAAATTGATTGTTCTTAGCAGTGGTGTCTGAAGTTCCTCTCTTAATGTTCTGCTTGATGTTGAACTGATGCTGAACTGCATGTTGGTGATCAGTAGATTCACCAAGCGGCAATCAGAACGAGTTTAAAACAAAGCGCGTGATAGATTACGTTTTTATCTTCAGTCCATGGGCGTAAATCCCTGGGGGTGGAAGGAAGGGACATGTCCACCCCCATCCAAGGGTTTTCCCCATCCCAAAATTTTTTTTTTTTTAAATATCGCACTCTCTTTTGTGAAAAAAGGTGTGTATTTATACCTAAATAATAAGTCGAAAAAATAAACAGCAAAACTGCATTTAGAAACAGTTGAGTTCCCCCTCTCCTTCCTCACAGTGGTTTGACCCACTGCCTGCTTTCCCAGTTCATCTCACCTTCTCTACACACACGAGTCAGGTGTGTGTCTGCGGCCCAATTAATGTTCAACTCCATTGACTAGGGGATTCAATTTACTTTAAATAAAGCGATTCTCTTTAATGTAGTTGATGCAGACTCATTTATAAATCAGTTCCGGCACAAATGCTGATTACCGAAGTAATTTTTCATGAATCTGCTCTATTAGCGATTAAAATATCACTTTTCTAGTGAACGTTAGCTTGTTTTAAGAAGTGGAAAATCCGAATCTAGGCAAGACTTAATATTGGAAGTCTTTCGGAGTCTGTTCAGAACTAGGCAGCTGAGGGTGGAGGTACATTTTCTTTGGGTACCTGCTCATGTTGGTGTGGATGGAAATGAAACGGTGGACCTGCTAGTGAAGAAAGTGCTGAATCATTCCCAGATAGACATTAAGGTAGCTTTGAGTAGAGCTGAATTCAAGGCAGTGATTTTATCGAAAGTATGTAAAAGGTGGCAGGAAATATGGAAAAGTGAGATTTCATTAATGAACTGGAATAAAAGAATTTCAGCTCTGATTTATTTTTACAGAAAATGGAATTGGGAGGATTCTGGGAGAATTTTTACAACGTACATTCAGAAACGGCAGTAATTTGTCAGTAAATGTGTGTGTAAAAGTGTGTATGTGTGTTTCAGTGAGAGGGTCAGAGAACAACAGCTTTCCTCCGTCCCAGTCCAGCTGCAATCTGATGCTCTGGAGTTTGTGTGTTACTGAGAGGTGAGTGGACGACTGTGGTGTAGATCCTGCTCCATATTTACCTTCAAAATACCACACATACCAGATTCCACTTCTGGAGGATATAGTTCCCTTCCTCTGAGCAGATTCTGTCATCACACCCACAAACCACCATATACAGTCTTCTACTTGAATGTCCCAGCAGTGTATCCCTGAGTTAAAGCCCTCAGAGCCCAGGATGCATGGAAAGACATCAAACCTCTCTGGATTATCAGGAAGGTTCTCTTTCTCATCACCGAATCTCACACTGGTCAGATCATCAGACACAATGAGGTTGGGATGAGCAGTGTTTGGGTCCAGAGTTACAGGTGCTGACAAACAAAATAATAAAAAACCTAATGTGCAGTTACACACACACACACACAGAAAGAAAGAAAGAAAGAAAGAAAGAAAGAAAGAAAGAAAGAAAAGAAAGAAAGATTCTTACTGTACTGGACTGCGTCCTGCATCTTCTCCCAGACTCTGAACTTCAGGTTGGCCAGATGTTTGGCCACATGGATCAGTGCTCCTGAAAGCTCCTCCGGATGCTGCAGTGTGCACTGAGCTCTGCAGGAACATCAGGATTCAGTGCCGCTGTGGGTTTGGAGTCAGAAACACAGAGAACGAGAGAGAGGGGAAGCACATCACTCACCTTTTCACTGTGGTCTTGTAGTTCTGTAAAACAACAAAGCACATATCAGTGGATCCGACTGACGTTGTTCCTGACCGAAATGTGACGTTTCTGACGACTGAAACCGGTTTTACTTTCTCACGGTAGAAATACAGAATAAACGACACTCACTTGTAAGAACGAGACGTCTTCGGCTCCCATCTCCTCGTTCACGGCTCCGATCGTGTCTGAAAGAGATGATATGTCTCTGCTCAGCTTCTCGATCTTCTCCTTCATCATCAGACTCTTCTGCTCCTCTTCCTCTCTCAGTGCAGCTATTCTGGCTGCTTCTTCATCTCGTAGAACCTGGTGAAGCTTCTCAAACTCCTCCTTAATCTGCTGCTCTGTGTGTTGGGCCTGAAACTGCAGTGAAGAGCAAATCACATGAAATCCATCTCAGTATGCAGTGATGCAAAACATCAACCCATCTTATTGACTCTAACCTTTATATGTTCTGCAGTCTGCCTCCAGGTTCGTTTACAGTCTTCAAAGATCTTCAGTTTCTCCTGTAGGGGCTTCAGTGCCGTTTTCAGCTCCTCCTGAAACAAATCAACACACTGCATGAAGATTCTCTGTTCAAGTTTTGCTGAATTCCCTCTCATTAGAGCTTTTCAGGAACATGATGAAGAGTGTACACTTGTAGGATGTGGGTTTATTGGTGTACACTGCTTTAGTCTAAGATGAAAGATCTGAATAAACTTTCATCACCTCACAGAAACATTTTATTTACCTCACAGTCTGTAACTGCCTCATCAACGGGGCAGAATTTGTGGTTGGTGTGTGTTTTTGAATCTCGACACACCACACACACCGGCTGTTGATCGTCCAAACAGAAGAGTTTCAGTTTCTCACCGTGCAGACTGCAGACCGTTTCACAGACTGATGAAGATTTTGGATTTTTCTTCTGTATTAAAGTCTCACACAGGTTCTTCAGGGCCAGATTTGAGGGAGGATGATCTATAGAGGATTTAGTCCTACAAACAGGACATTCTCTGTATCCTTTGGATTTCCAGAACTTCCGCAAACACACTTTACACACACTGTGACTGCAGTGCAGGAGAACAGGATCCTTGAAGATTTCACAGCACACAGGACAGGACAAATCCTCCTCTGAAAACACTGAAGCCATTTTATTTCACAGCTGTTGTTCCTCTGTCCAGTCCGAGCTTTAGAGTTTCACTTTGGTAAATCACATCTGATTTCAGGTCTGTTAAAAGTTAATTCATGACTTTGTAGGTCCAGTTATTGATCGTTTCCTTTCACAGCTGAAAATGAAACTCACCACAGTAGAACACTGCGAAAGGTCTGCGGTGGTCTCAAGTTTAACACTTCTATAAATAGAGGAGATTTAGAGAGACCCCTCATGACCTTTATTTCAGTTCAACTCGAATCATTACATTCAGTTCACCAAAATGATTCATTCAGATTCATTCAGTGTTTTTCATTTAATAATAATTTTCCTCCAGTGCAGGTTAGCATCAGGCTAATATTAAGAGTGGAAGGAGTTGAGAAAATATATTAAATAGGTCAATAAAGTAGTTTTCAATTAAATACAAAATTTTGTGTCTTGCTGAAATATGCAAGGACTTGCCTGATAAATATATCGTCTGGATGGAATCATGTGTCACTTTAAAAACTGTTGTTTTTGTTCAGATGTGCAAGCGATTGAATAGGCATCAGTGCAGCTCATACCATCAGAGATGCAGGTTTCTGAACACAGTGCTGACAAATGGTCCTTCTCATCTTTAGTCTGATTTTAATTCTTCTGAACACAGAAGTCCACTTCCAGAAGTTCCACTTCCCCTCAGTACTTTTTTAATTGAGCTTTGGTATAGAAAAGATCCTGACCATAAATCCTGACCCTAGCCATAAGCCCTAAACCCTAACCCTGACCCTAAACCCTGACACTAACCATAACAATAAGCCCTAAACCCTAACCATAACCATAAGCCCTGACCCTAATCCTGCCTGTATTTTTGAAAATATTTATTTATTTGTGGATTTCTGTTCATTTTATTTCATTTAACTGCTTAAATTACTGTTTGGGTTTTTTTTTTTGCTTAAAATTTTTGCTTCAAACTCTAGTATACTGATGTCATGGTTTAAACCACGGCTGAAAGGTTCTCTTTTCTCTATTTTTAAAAGAATTACAGCACTTTTTTTTTTTTTTTTTACAGCCTTTTTTTTTTTTTTTTTTTTTAATAAACAAAGACAAAACAAGCATGGGGGTGGGGGGGTTTGGGGGAAAGTGCTAGTTTAAGTGTTTCAGGAAATATAAGGTCTTCATCCGTCTTTTGAAGAAAAGGCAGTGACTCAGCTGTTCGGAATATCCAGGGGAAATTCATTCCACCATCTCGGTGCCAGAACAAAATCTTGATGAGAGAAGGTGGGACCAGTCGAGCAGTGCTACAAGACCTCAGGCAGTGAGTTTTGAAGTAAGAAGGTGCTGGTACATTTTTAGTTTTGAATCTGATGTGTGCAGAAACCGGTCGTGAGAAACCGATCAGAACCTGGACAGACATTGGTGAGAAACGGATTAAAACCTAGACAGACTTTTCAGCACTCTTACACTCTCAACAAAATACTTTGGGTTCTTCTACACTGTGGCTACTGTTTAAACACTTTTTCACTGCATCTGCATGTTAGAACTCCTGCTCATGGTTTTTTCGGCAGGATGCAGGATATGCCTCTCATTACGGTGATGTTCTCACATCCTCATGGTTCAGGGCTTTTATTCCTGCTCAGCCAAGAGCCGGCTCTGTTCCAGTGATGTGCGGGGGGGGTCTCTGTGTTCCTTCATCCGTCTCCTTCATGCTATGAACCCCCTGGTCCTCTGTCATGATAAAGAGGTTTCTCATGGAGTCATTCACCTCATTTATCATCTCATCCTCAGACTCCTCGAAGTTCCTGAGAAGATGTGGGAGAAGGAGACATTAGACTGATTGAACTGAATTAATGAATACAGTTAGATTTTTAGATCTTGTGCACATGTAAGTCTGAAATATTTCAATCGGGAAAGTTGGACGTATTCGCGTCGGGTTGTGCACGAGTGTCAGGTTCCGGAAACGTTTCCTAATTAATTTTAACAAATGATCCAAAATATGAAGTAAAGTCAAGGTCAGAGAGGAGATTCAGGTCACCAGGAAATCATAAAGAATTGGGAAAAGTTGGATTAGACTAGAATTCGATATTTTTCATTTATGTCAAGTTTAACATTATAACTTTTGTTGCGTTTGTAAAAAGAAAAAAGAAACTCGCGTGTCATCGTCGTCTGATCTGGGCTCCAGACGCTCCTTGTCCAACTCCACGTCTGAGTAGTCCTCCTCTTTATCCTCTGTTTTTTTAGCTTCTACCGAATTTTCCTTCTCGTCCTCCGGTGTGTTGCCTTTATCCAGAGGTTTAACTGTTCCTGATAAAAGAAAGAAGAAAGCAGAGAAAGAAAATCTTTAGCAAGACCCAAAAGAACCAGCCTGTGGCCTTTATGTGCAATCGCTCACTTCACACTAATTTCTAACGAAAGCGTATCAATGTGGAAATGGCACTAAGTGCACTGAGTGTGGGCGGACTGTTGTGTTATAAGAGCTACAGAAGAATCCTGGAGGTTCTGTGATAGGAACATAATCCACTTCATGGTGGTAAGTTTAACTCTGTTCTCGTCACATCACATCACCACGATGATGATTATTCTGCTATAATGGTGTAGAATATAGAAGAAGCTTCTACACTACAGTACTGTAACAAGGGCAGATGTTTACCTTGGTCAGCTTGAGATGTGAACATGTCCGCCTCACCCAGTGAAGAGCAGGTGAGCTGTGCCTCAGCCAGAGCATTAAGAAGTGTAACAGGAGGGCGATCTGACCATTTTCTTCTCTCGTGTGGACCTGGATCCTTCTCTTCCTGATCAGTAGCTCTTTCTACATTAAGAGAATAATGTAAACAAGCTGATTGAGTCCTAAACTCTTCAACCTCAGTCCTACTTACCCTGTGTAGATGAATACATGAAGACCTTCATGTTGGCCAGAGCATTTAGAAGAGTTTGAGGAGCTTCACGTCGCCACAGCCCTCTTCTCACTCGTTTCTCTCCCTCACTCTCTTCTTCTTCCTCAACTCTTTCTTCGGGCTTGACGTCAGCCTCGCCTGCAGGCCTCGAGAGTTGGTGGTTGGCAGATTTCTCCTGACAGGCAACCTGGATGTGACCAAAAGAAAACCCGTAGTTCACATGTGCAATAAAAGACCGGTCAAAATGTGCCTTTTAATCAGACAAATAACTTGATGTATAAAGATGTGAAGCATGGTGGTGGCAGCATCGGGTTTGAGGATGCTTTTTATTATAAGATGATTTGAAGACAGATGAAAAGCCAAAGAAATTATTTTCCAGCGAGCAGGAGACTGAGGCAGAGGCTCATCTTTTACATCTGAATGCATCAGATTTAAATTAATTTTTAATCGGAAATCTAAAAAGAACCACATT
Organism: Silurus asotus; assembly: GCA_024362625.1. NCBI lineage: Eukaryota > Metazoa > Chordata > Actinopteri > Siluriformes > Siluridae > Silurus > Silurus asotus. The sequence goes on along the minus strand of MU545793.1, from coordinate 15,362,723 downwards.
TACGTGTGATTTACAAATAAAGGAAAACTCGTAGTCAACAGCGTACAGTCAGACCTACGAACGCTGAAAAATCAATAAAACACAAGAAAAAAAAATATTCAAGAAAAATATATTCAAGAAAAAGGTTCCAAATCCACGTGTGATATTCGGAATCCACAACGCCACAAACAGAGGGAGAAGAAGAATAAGAGAGACACGAGTCTCCCTCTTCTCCACTTACGCATAACCGACCTGCGAACACTTCTCCGCTTCCTGTCGGAGCCACCTGTTAAACATCACTGATTTCTACCTTGTTTTGTATTTCCATTCGTTGATCTCGTACCTCGTTCTGTTCCTCCGTTTCTTGCTCTTCTTTCTCTCCTTCACCCTGCTCTTCGTCTTGCAGCTTGATCTCGAACATGACCGCTTTCTAAGTGGAAAAAGATTGCAGACTTTTAGTCCCGATTGAAAGCTTTGTTCGTCTCCGTGTGCAGGAACGTACCCTTACTTTGTATTTTCTCCGTCGCTCTCTGCTCTCCTTCTGGTTCTGCTGGAGGACCTGCTTCAGACCATTTTCCATATCTGTAGGCTATAGAGAACATCAATAAGCCTCATTCTACACGCTGTAGGAGTGTGTGTGTGTGTGTGTGCTTACTTTCTGTTCTCTGTTTTGTAAGTGTGTGTGATTTTCTGTAGAAAGCTTCAGGTCCCCCCCCGCTGCATGATTCTCGACCTGAAGAGACGAAGAGATCAAATGTAACGAGGTTGAACGAGTGTTTTTGCTACACAGAAGAAAGTCCTCCAGGTCTTCCTTATAGACTTGAATTTAATGTTTCGTTCTTAAACTAAATGTTTCCTGAATGTTCACGGTTCAGTTCTGCAGGTGTGTGTAAGTGTGTATCACCTCTGCCTTGGCTCTCTGCCTCATCCCTCTGATCTCGTCTTGGTAATGTTTCCTGATTTGCTGCAGCTGCCTGAGATATTCCTACACACACACACACACACACACATACACACACACACTCACAGATGCTGATAAAACTCCAGCATGGACAAACCCCATTTTATTTTGTTAATTATTCACTATCAATCTTTAATTTTAGAAGGCAATCAGAGGAACCTGCTCTCCCTGGATTCGGTCTTGTGCCACTTGTTGTGGTGGAGCGACACTCTCGCTGACGCCTCTGTACCGTTCTGCTTCTGCTGTACTGGGCCTCAAACCCTGCATCCAAAAGAGGTGGAGAAAGATGACCTATATGGACTAAAGTATTGGGTCACCTGTACATGGTTTGGGGTGGAAGATCTCCTGCTATAGAGCTCTGATCTCATCAATACTGAACACCTTTGGGAAGAATGTAAAAGCTGACTGCACCCCAGAACCCCTCACCTTCTCTACATCTTCTACATACATCACAACCTGATTTTACTACACAAATTTCCATAAACACACTACAAAATCTAGTGGAACATCATCTCAGAAGAGCAGAAGAAATTATAAACGCAAATTGGGACTAAATGTGAAAAGTGACGCTTAAAAAGTAAATACCATACATGAGTGTGTGTGAGTGTGTATGTGTGTGTGAGTGTGTGTGTGTGTGTGTGTGTTTCACCAGCTGCTTCTCTGCTCTGTGTTTGTAGTGGTTTGCTTCTTGTCTTCTCTGCAGGTATTCCTCGCGTGCTGCTGCCACACTGGAAGAACAAAACTTCAAGAAATAAGAATCATCTGTTCATATTTTTGATCTCTCACTCACACACACACACACACACACACACACACACACACACACACACACACTCACAGCTGGAAAGGATCCAGAGCATTTGGTCTGTTGTCCAGCTTCTCCATCTCATTAAGTTCTTGTGCTACAAAATAAAGGGGATGAAGAGGAGGAGAATAAAAAGGGAGAGGCTGAACAGGAATTTGACGAAAACGTGGCTGTTGGTTCTGATGGTCATGGTTCTGCCAGCAGTTCTGCAGATGTGCGTTAGGCTTGTTCTCGCATTGAGCCGGGTTTCCTGCTCCTCGTGCCACTTGGAAACCTGCTGCTGGACCGAGAATTCGCTTTGAATGGGACAGAAAAAATTATTTTTAGTTTTTAGTTTGCTGGTGTGTCACAGATGTGTGCGGTGTGAAGCTCCAGGCTACTAGGTATTTGCCATGAAGTAAAAAGGAGGGAGAACATGAAGAGCTGGCGTACTTTATTTGGTGCACCACAAGGCTTTACTATGGGACATCTGCGTTCTGATCTGGGAGGAAACCTGTTCAGGGGCTTTACTGCTGGACCAGGCCTTGGTAGAACTTTGAGGAGAGAGAGAGAAAGAGAGTTAAATATATCTATAAAAAAGAGATGATCATAAATTTATGACAAATAAGATTTCTGGAAATGTATTTATATGACAATTTGGCTTCAAGTCCATAACAGTTGCTTAGGTTACAGTTACAGTGTCACTCAGTACAGAGTGAATCTCATGTTGTTTTTATTGTCTGTGATTGTACACTTCAGGCACTTTTCTACCCGAGGAACATTTTGGACGTTATCATTATTTTATTGCTAATTTATTGCTCAGGAGCTCCTGGTGTTCCACAACTTCATCTGACTGTAGAAAGGACATTCTGCATAATCACACACTCCGGGGTTCATGATATTTCTCACTCTCTGGTGTTTTAATGGTTTATAATCACACTCGTGTGTGGTAGTGTGTGTGTGTGTGTGTGTGTGTGTGTGTGTGTGTTTGGTACCTGCAATGTGCTTGTTAACATGCTGTGCTACAGGTTTGTCTTTGTGCAGAGTTTGGTGACTAAATTCCTCCTCCATGACCTGCAAAACACACACACACACACACACACACACACACACACACACACACACACACACACACTCGTGTCTGTAAGAAAAGCCACAGCTGAGTACCCCTTTCTGTCAGCAGATGTCAGTAATGAGTCCCATGTGCTTCTGTTTGCACTGATCAGCCATAAGATCATGACCACCTGCCTAATATAGTGTTGGTCCCCCTTTTCCTGAACCATTGAGCATCAAAAGCATGAACTTCTTTAGCAGTTTAAGCTACATAATCTTGTCTGTTGGATCGGACCACAATGATCCTCGTCCCCCACGACCCTGTCGCTGGTTCACCACTGTTCCTTCCTTGGAGCATTTTTCATAGATTCTGACCACTGCAGACCAGGAACATCTCACAGTTTTGGAGACGCTTTGACCCAGTCGTGTAGAAGACACAATTTATCAAACACACACAAATCTTTACGCTCGCACATTTTTCCTGCTTCAAACCTCAACTTTAAGGACTAAATGTTCCAACAGGAGCCATGATGATGTTATAAAGTCATAATGTGCCTGATCGGTGTATAACACAACAGCGCTATGGCTCGTGTGTGCGAGTGTGTGTTAGTGTGATACCTGTGGGTCCAGGTGCTTGGAGATGCGTCTGTGCAGAAGGGGGTTTTTCAGCAGCGTGTTGACTGAGGGCCGATCTTGGGGATTGACCTTAAACACCTGGGAGAGCAGCAGCCTGAGTCCAGCACTGTAACGGTCTGAGATTGGATTATAGCTCCCCCTACAGATCTTCACAATCAGCTGCCTCCAACTCTTGGCTACAAACTGACACACACACACACACACACACACACACACACACACACACACACACACACACACACACATCAAATACATATAAATCCAGACATGCTGATCCAATCTTAATTAACATAACAATATGTAAAAATATTCAGGAATTGTTATTGATTTCAAGTGTTTATATTATAATTGTGTGTGTGTGTGTGTGTGTGTGTGACAATGTTCTGTGTGGTTTGTTCTATGGCACTCACTGGGTGTTTGAGTGTGCAGAGCTCATAGAGGATGCAGCCGAGGGACCAGATATCACTGTTGAGAAAAAAGACAAACCCAGAGAAAGAGAGAGTGAAAGGAAAGAACGTAAGGAAGAGTATAAGAGACACAGAGCTGGTGTTTGTGGTGTTTGTGGTGTTTGTGGTGGTCATGCCACCTGGTACGTACGTTTTGTTGTTATAAGGCTTGTTCTCACAGATCTCGGGCGAGATGTAGTTGGGCGTTCCGACCCACGTCATCACCAGCTCTGCCGTACTTCACAAATAAAACACATGAAATATCATATATACTGATATTAAAACTGATATTACACACACACACACACACACACACACACACACACACACACACACACATATATACAGAAATATACTACACACACTTATACCTACTTATTTAAGACCCGGGCGATGCCGAAGTCTCCGAGTTTGACTCGTTTGTCTCCGTGAGAGAGGAAGACATTCTACACGTTTCAGAGGAGAAAAAAAAAGCGTATTATAGAAGCGCATGACTGTAACTCAGTACAGGAACATAATCAACACCACGCTGGAGACCAGAACCTTTAACACTCCTCACTGTTTATTACAGTTACAGCGTGATCCCAAGTGTTTACCATTTACATCTGTGTATACTAGACATCATGCAGCATGTGTGTGTGTGTGTGTGTGTGTGTGTGTGTGTGTGTGTGTGTACCTGAGCTTTGATGTCTCTGTGCAGAATTTTTCTGTCGTGAATGTGCTTCAGACCCAAACACATCTGAACAAACCAGTCTGTTATCTGTACAGGAGACAGGACTCGACATTTCACAACGGTTCTTTTATTCTAAGTGTGTGTGTGTGTGTGTGTGTATGTGTGTGTGTGCATGTGTGTGTGTGTGTATGTATACCTGTTCCTCTGAGAATGGCTTTCCTTTTTGCAAGATGATTTTCTGCATCAGATCTCCTCCATCACAGTATTCCATTACTATGTAGAGACTATTTCTCTCTGTGAAACACACACACACACACACACACACACACACACACACACACACTTTTAGCATTATACTCCAGGTGTTTCTGGGCTCCTGTCCCCAGAGAGTCATCACTTATCTGCACTAACCATGAAATGAGTGGAAGAAAGTCACAATGTTGGGATGCTTTAATTTAGACAGTATGGTCACTTCCTTTTTGGCAGCTTCTCTTTCTTGAGCGGACATCTACAGGAGAGAGAAAGAGAGAGAGAGAGAGAGAGAGAGAGAGAGAGAGAGAGGTAGGAGTTAAATATTTGACAAAATCAAGGTCTGGGCTCTGAGCTGGAACTGTAGATCCTGAGCAGGTCTGAATGCACTCATGAGCTCATAGTTACATTAAATGATAGAGCAAATATTATCTCCTGGAACATCAGGATCATCTCCAGGTCCAGCTCATCATGCCTTTTTCTCCAGGCAGTTTCATCCAATCAGGTGCAGTGTATATGAATGTAGCTATTAATTATAATTTATCAGAACTTTTTTCTTCCAATATCATGAGAAAGTGTTTAAACTGTACATAAATAATAAACTACTCTTGGGTTTGGTTGTCAGCTCTTTCGCTCGTTTGTTTAATCTGTTAAGGCTTTTTTCTGGTCAGGACTGCGTTTGGTTCAGTATTAAATTAAATTGAATATTGTCCGGTCTTGGGGCAGGTGGTGTGGAGAAATCTAATCAATACATCAGTACAAAATGTCCAACACGTATAAAATCATGCACCGTGTACTGCGTCGGTAGATAAACGGTAGAAATAAAAATTAAAGCTTCTTGACTTGAAAAAAAAATAAATACACATAATAATGAAATGTTGAATATTTTCATATAATATTCCTATTGAACCTGAATGAAGAAATGGAGACGTGTGAGATAAAAAGAGGTTTGAGTCTTACCCTGGACAGGCTGACCTGCTTCAACACACAGCGCCGACACGAACCGAACCTCTCTCGGGCCAACAACGCCTTCCCAAACGCACCTTCTCCAATGTGACCCAAAACCATGTACTGCTCCATCACTCTGATATTATTAATAATAAATATTATTATTATTATTTATTACATTGCTGCATGGCAATTTTTACAATTTTTACAACAAATCAAAGGGAAAAAAATATATTACATATATATATATATATATTATATAAACTACAAATATATGAAAACTATACAATAATAATAATATATATAAAAAATTATTCATATCGGCATTTGAAAACAAAAGTTTTTTCATTATATTTACTGCAGATGGACAGAGGCACCTTTTTTTTAACTAAAATAAAATGTATTACATGTAAAATCATTATAATAGTTGTTATTATAAAATTAATAATAAAGCATCTATAACAAGTAAACGTGTAACCATGGCAACCGCACAACAGTTCCGCCGGTGTTAATCGGAATTTCTCAAATAAAGTTTTAAAAACACACGAATAATAAAACATCAAACATACACAACCATACTCACACACACACACACACACACACACACACATTGACAGAGAGGAAGTTAAGTTTCACTTACAGTCGCTGTGAAATGTGAAAAATGTCCAGAATCTCATGTCCAATAGGAGACAAGAACCTGCTCAGGAGAAACACAGGCACACAACTGGTGGCTACGTGATGACGTAGGAAGCGTGCGTGAAGGACGCACAGACAGAGCCCACGTGACTAACCCGGAAGGAACGTGTAGAGCAGTGATGGCCGAGCAGCATGCGGCTCTTAGGTTCATATCGTAGTTTGTGTTTGTTTACATTTTAAGTAAAATATTTGTGTTAAGTTCGTTCTTAAAATGGCAGCAGGGAAAAACTGCACAGCAAAACGAACATATGAAGCTGAACACAGGACGTTTTTAAGAGTTTGGGAGAGTTTTTTGTTGTTGTTGAATGTAATGACGTCATTAGAGCATTTCAAATCTTCAGCACCACTTCAGATCACTCCATGCTAACATCAACCAGGAATCACAAACACAAGCTGGTCACTTTGAGAAATCAGGCAGAAAAACAGATACAGTTTTAACAGGTTTAGAACATTACACAAGCTAAAAAGCCACACAATGAAGGGGAGTTCATTATAAATCCCTCAGTGACACGGATATGAATCTCAGTTGCACTCTGACCTGGAAAATGGCAGAAGTCCCTCTAAACACATATATAGTAAAAGAAAAACACTACTGTAAATTATTATATTTCTGTTTGTGTACTTGGTTGAACTGAGAGTTTGTGTGTGTGTGTGTGTGTGTGTGAGACACAATGTTCATTGTTGAAAATGACTGTCCTGTGGTACTGTAGGAGTCCATTTCTGTCATTATCATGATGGTGTGTG
>MU545793.1:15348054-15350554 GCA_024362625.1 Silurus asotus | reverse complement strand
TCAGGTAAATCCTGCTCACCTGTGCTTTAAGGCTTTAGCAGCCTAAAGCGTTTTCATGATTGTATCATCAAATGAGAAAAAGTCGAGCATTTTATTGTTGTAACAGTATAGAGGAGAGATGCTGTTTTAACCTGGTTCCTTCTTTCTTTCATTTATTTACAAATGTGGTGTTTTTCTTGTCTGAGAATATTTAACACACAGTAGAAAAGTCTCATGCTGTGTCCTCACCTCCAACACGTAGTACCTGTACAGGTAAGCTCCGCCCACAATCACCCCAGACAACATGAGGGCCAGTCCCAGGTAGAAGCACCAGCACCACGCCCTCGACGGCTGGCTCACAACCTGAGCAGCCTCAGGGTCCTAGAGACAAACACACACACACACACACAGGTCAGGTCTGGCTGTGTGAAAATCACTACAACCTGAAAGTCACTGTGAAATAAATCTGTTCATTTATCACACAGACGAATGTGGAATGAAAACTTTCCAGGGTTTTATATAACGGCGTGTCTGAGTGTCTGTCTGCTCCTGGTCCATGAGCGGAGGCTGAAAATGGAAGCTTTGTTCTTCAGAACACGGTGACACCCGCATACAAACAATTCCGATTAAAACAATCAGCAATTATGTGTGAATGTGGAATCTGCATTACAGCCTCGCTCGCTCGACGTGCCCGTACACGGGAATGATTACCAAACCCAACCCAATCGTTCATTCCATAAACGGCCTCAGGTGTCTGAGAGAACTTTAACAGTCACATCCTCCAAAAAAACAAAGTTTATAGGAGACGTAGACACTGTCTCCTTCTTTTCCTCAGAATAAAAATATCGTGGTTTTATTCCACGCTATTCAAGACACCATCTCTCTCCACTGTAATGTAGATAATAAAGTTTTTCAGGTTCACATTAACATGTTGCTCGATTAAACTTTAACTAAGCGAACAATCTGTTTTATTAAGACAGAAAAGGAAATAGTAAAGGAATATGGATGAATTCAGTGTAAACAGTAAATGGCGATGATTTGGATCCTTAACGATGTGTTGAGAGCAGCCAGGAAAAACTATCTGAGACTCCTCTAGGTACAAAACACATCCTACAGACAGAGAAATCTATTAATTTATCCAACCAGGAGGAATTTCCACATATTAGAGCAGAACAGAGCGTTAGTGTGTGTAAGTAGAAAAAACAGAATGAATGGAATGAATGGAATGTGGGGTGTAAAGATTATTGATACCGCAGTAAATTCAAGTGTAAAAAAGAGAAATATGAATATGAACAGATTCCTGAAGTGAGTCTCAGGTGAAACTGAGCTGTTGATAAAACTTAACTAAAAATAAAACTAAAACTATTCGAAAACTATAAGTAAATAAGTGGTGCATTCAAGTGCAGACTTTATTACTGTACACAGAAAGCAGCAAAATCCTGAAGCTTCTTCTGCTTATTATTATTATTATTATTATTTAAAAAAAAAGAGAAACGGAAGCTGCTGAAAGCCACGTGTGAAAACAGCTGCATACAGCAAGAACCGAAACTAACTTTGATCTTGGAAATCTCACAACACAACACAACACAACACAACACAACACAACTCGAACTAATAATAACTGTAACATTACTGTAACTGTATCAAGATTTGGGCAGAAGGAGAATAAAAAACTTTACAGCACCGTGATGTTAATTCACACACACACACACACACACACACACACACACACACACACACACACACACACACTTCATATACATTTTAGTTCTCAAATAATATTAATAACATTCAATATTATAATGTTTATTTACAGAAACAGACATCATACATTGTTTTCAGTAAACAAACAATCAACCATGTACAGTTCTCACTTTTATTCTAATTTAAGGGGGACATTTTTATTGTTCATTCATTATTATTATGTTATGTGTACAATATTACTATTATTATTATTATTATTATTATTATTATTATTATTATTACATTATAGGAAGCGAATTTTTGCCAGTGCGTCCTGTCAAAGCACATTTAAAATAAACTATAAAATGGACATCAGACCACATGAGGAGTGTTATTATTATTATTATTATTATTATTATTATTATTATTACATTATAGGAAGCGAATTTTTGCCAGTGCGTCCTGTCAAAGCACATTTAAAATAAACTATAAAATGGACATCAGACCACATGAGGAGTGAGAGAATAGAAAGAGAGAGACAAAGAAAGAGAGAGAGAAAGAGAGCCATGCAAAAACTTGCCCTGACAGGTTTTGCATTTCAAAGGTGTCCGGTATTTTTGAGACGAGTCAGGCCTTAGGAGTAACTGGAACTGGTGTGTGTGTGTGTGTGTGTGTGTGTGTGTGAGTGTGTGTGTGTGTGTGTGAAAAACAAACAAAAAAATGGCCGTTTTAGGAGCTAATCGTAGAAGTTCACTTAGCCCTAAATACAACTATTGGTTTTTACATAAAGACCCACAAACACACACACACACACACACACACACACACACACACACAC
>MU545793.1:15325921-15347987 GCA_024362625.1 Silurus asotus | reverse complement strand
TTTATAAAAAGTCCCCCGTGTCCCCTCATCCCCCGTGTCCCCCGTGTCCCCACATCCCCCGCGTCCCCCGCGTAATCTACACCCCTGGAAACACATGCAGTTCCACTGTTTCATACTGAAACTCAATCTGAAGACTCCCTGCTGTTAAACATTAACACACATATAAAAGAAAAGTCAAATCAGGCGTTAGGCCTTTCTCAACAATCTCTGTGTGTGTGTGTGTGTGTGTGTGTGTGTGTGTGTGTGTGTGTATGTGTGTGTATGTGTGTGTAATAAATCTGATGTAAGAAATGTTATAAAATTGAGATGATTTGAAATGTGATTATTTTTTAGATGGTGTTTTAAATTTTGAATTTACATTGTAAAAAGTTTGATTTAAATTCTCACATCAAAGCGTTCAGGTTTAAAGTCGAACCAGAAAGCGGATCTCTTTTTAGTAAAGAACTCAAGAAAGGAACAGTCAGAAATCTAGAACCCACATAGAACTGGACTTTTGTTTTAAGTTTTGAATTTAAATTGTAAAAAGTTTGATTTAAATTCTCACATCAAAGCGTTCAGGTTTAAAGTCGAACCAGAAAGCGGATCTCTTTTTAGTAAAGAACTCAAGAAAGGAACAGTCAGAAATCTAGAACCCACATAGAACTGGACTTTTATATACTAAAACATCAAGATCGAACCTACAACATGGTTTAATTGATATTAATGTATATTGTATTGATGTTCACACTTCAAAGGTTCCTTAAGGGTTCTTTGGTTAATTTAGGGTTCTCGGGTTTCTGAAGCAGTTCCACCGGACTAAAAAAGGCTTCATATTTAAATCTTAAAGATTAAACGATTGTCCAGACAGAAACTCAGTTCTGTATTGTGCAGAAACACAATGGTATTAGTGCGCATTTCCCTGTTGCTGGGGTGGAACCGTGTCCTGTTCATGAAAAAAAGGAACCACATCTACATGAACCGGGACCAGTTAGTACCATTTTATCTTCTTTGTAGGCATTTTATCTGTTTAAAAAAAAGATAAATAAGAACCTCCTGAATCACTCTTTCTCTCTACACAAGGGCACAAACACGGAAATAATGTTACAGAGACCCGCGGCGAGATCAAAGTCCAGCACTAAACTCAAAGCTTTTTATCCTCCTCTTCATCATCCGGTGATTAAAGTGAGAGTGAGATCAGACACCAACACATCCTGAGGTCCGATCTCTCTCTCTCTCTCTCTCTTCTCTCTCTCTCTCTCTCTCCCTCTCTCTCTCTCTCTCTCTCTCTGTCGGTCTGTCTGGTTTTTGCTGTAGAGAATACAGTGTGTTGTGTTGGCAGATGGTTACCTTGTCATCAGGAATGAGAGTCTCGCTGTCCTTCTTCACCTCCTTCTGTGCGAGAGCGGAATTAAACGTCACCTTGACCATGACGGAGGATTTATTCCGGAAAGATCAAGCAGGAGAAAATCCACACCGAGTCTCTCTCTTCTGTCTTCTCTTCTCGGCCAGCGACAGGATTCTGCTGTGACGCAGATATAAACACACACACACACACACACACACACACACACACACACACACACACACACACACACGGAAGTTGAAGCTGTAAGCGACAGTAAGTCCTGGTTGGCCAGCAGGGGGCGCATCGAGTTTATTTGAGTATATTTATTCTAATACAGTATAATTAGATATTTAATATTTATTACAGCACATAGACATAAACATATCCGTTGGCAAACACACACACACACACACACACACACACACACACACACACTGTTCCTTTAGCTATTTTTATTTTATTAATGTATAAATACACATTGAAATAAATGTAACAAATATAATTTAAATACAGAACAAATCCATTCTATTCAAGAGGTCAGTCTAATCTTCCAACAACCACTAGAACCGGATTGTGAACCTGATATGTGAACAACAATAAGCGCCAGGAACAACACCCGCATGTTACACAAGTACTTGTGTGTTTGTTGAATCTCTCATTCCATAATTATTTTCCTTTTGCACTTAAAATAAGTTCCAGACTTCAGAGAAGATTTTGGGACGTGGCTGATGATGAAGATTAGTGTTTCTTCATCATTAATGGGCTCAGACTGTGATTGTGATGAGGGTTTGGGAACCTGTACACACACACACACACACACACACACACACACACACATATTTATATATATACGCATAACGTGGTAGAACATTTTGCTGAGGTGTGCTGATGATTATCTGTGTGTGAAAGCCACTTTATTATACAACTGTATATAATGGTATTGTGAAGGTTTTATGTGTGTAATTTAGCAGAATGCAATGCTGACATGTTATATGTATTTTTATTTATGTATTTTTTTTAAATTATTCTTCTATTACTGATTCCTGTTGTGTGTTAGTCTCCTACTTATATGCAGATGGATGTGTTGGGACATGCTCAGGCAGATGATGAGAGTCGTTTGTGGTTTTTATTTTGGAATAAAAGCATGTCAAACATTTAAGATAACACAAGAATAGCTGTTTATGGGCTTAAATACGAGGATTAAAAGGTCTCATATATTTTTTTTTAACATTTAATGATTAAATAAGGAAAAAAATCCTAGTTTCTGTACTATGGTTGTACAGCATTTGGATTTTGGCTCAAACACACACACACACACACACGTTGTCAGAGACTGCAGAAATTTGTGAGCAGGTGATTTCTGGAAGCAAAACAAGCTTTTTTGGTGCCATCTTTATGCTTGTGCTTACGCAATTTCTTGTAAATGTGTATGAAATGATGAATACAAACTGGACCAGTATTTATCTCTATTGCTGTGGTTTATCTGGAAATAAAACACTCTTACGGGGAAGTATTTTTATCTTTGCTATTCAAAAAAATACTTCTCATTAGCAGTTTTAATCCATATTGGAGTTTCCCCGGGTCTGTTGCTTTATTTTGCCTCCAGTTAAGGAAATCATGAAAAGATCCAGTTACATATTTTACTGTATGTGTTTTCCTGGGGGGGTTTGTTTGTTTCAATTTTTCTGTATCCTAAAGAATAAGATCTTTATTTTAAAAAGTACATTTTTTATAGTGAACAAATAAGTAAAACTACATGGTAATTCTTTATTTAAAAATAACACACATTTCTTTTACATTTCTTTCAATTCCCTTTCAGGGGAAAGTCTGTATTTTACGTAAATGTATGTGATTGGATGAACCAGAACAGAGGAAAACACAGATTGGGTCAGATGGAAAAAGTTCTTCTAAAGATCACAGGTGAAAGACACCAAGTTCACACCTAGTTCGTTTGAGCCGTCCAAACGCTCTCGGAGAGGTTCAGTGCGTATATGTGAACAAACCAAGTGATCTCAGACCCTTTAAAAGGTCCCAGAAGCGAACCGTACTCAGACCACTTTCGATCATTGGACGAGACACCTGTCAGTCAAGATATACAGGTGAAGGACAGGTGTCTCGTCCAATGATTGATAAGTTTACATTCACAAACTATACCTACATTTTCCGGTTTGTCTGACTTTAGTAAACAAGCTTCAGTTAGTTCAGAATATGGCAGCAAGAGTTCTTACAAGGTCGAGAAAATATCACCATATAACCCCAATCTTCTCGTCCCTACACTGGCTTCCTGTTAAGTTTCGAATAGACTTCAAACTACTGCTTCTTAATTATAAAACACTAAATGGTTTATCTCCATGTTTCTCTCCAGTTTTCTAACACGCTACAATTCCTCACGCTCCCTGAGATCTCAAAACTCAGGGCTTCTAGTAGTTCCTAGAATAGCAAAGTCCACTAAAGGTGGTAGAACATTCTCACATTTAGCTCCTAAACTCTGGAACAGTCTTCCTGACGGTGTTTGGGGCTCAGACACACTCTCCCAGTTTAAGTGCAGATAAAAGACGTATGTTTTTAGCGAGTTCTACACATAACTCACATCACATCAAAACCTTGTGCTCCAGAACATCTGATCACATCACATTATCAACTTGTGCTGTTAATATCATGAACAGCAGCTACGCTAATTCCTCTCCACTGCTTCTCTTTCTCTCCCCATCCCGAGGCTTCCTGAGGTTCCTCCAGCTCCAGTCACCTCCCACCTCATGAAGATTATGGACCTTTGAAGAAGTAGATGCCGAACTCGCAAACATCCAGAACCATCTAGAGACGCACCAGTGCCATTTGGATCCCACTACATGTGTGGAGTTTTGACATTGGACCTCCTGGAGTGTTTAAAGGCTCTGGCATTGAGAAGCTGATGATGGATCTGTGATGATCACAAATGTTGAGCTCAGTAGCTCCTACTTTTATAACCATAAAGACTGTATAAGACTGTAGAAAGAACATCACTTATAATCTTATACTCCGGTACTCATGTTAGTTCTCACTCTCCAGTGTTGAAAGATTTATGATCAAACTCTTGATGTCACCCAGATGAGGATGGGTTCCCCTTTTGAGTCTGGTTCCTCTCAAGGTTTTTTCCTCATAACATCTAAAGGTTGTTTTTCCTTTCCACAGTCTCCATGGTGCTCATCAGGGATAAGTTCACACACCATTCACCTTCACTGTTGATTTCTGTAAAGCTGCTTTGAGACAATGTCTGGTGTGAAAAGAATTACAGAAATAAAATTCACTTGACTTGTCGTTGTGGTTTTGAATTTGTTAATTTGTTTTTGGATTTGTTAATGTGTTTTGCACTTCTCGGCCACCGTAGCTTTGCGTTTCGTTTCGCTAAATGTCCCTGGAGGCTTGCCATAACTGCATCTACGACAGAAGTACATGAGCACACGTGATCAAAAGCGTTGAAGTGGGGGGTCTGGTGAAATCAAGGATTTCTGTCTGATCTACGACGATTTGAAAGGAATTTTGGGTGCAAGTCCTTGTGCCAGTGTGAATACCCAAAATCCATTGCTGCACAGAATTCTGGGTTCTTACGAGGTTGAGGTGTGAACACGAAAGGGTCTGAGATCACATTTGCTGAAATCATTTCCTGGTTCACTTTAAGTGAACTGAGTTTGGTTCTTTTAAAACGAATTATATGTGAAAACACCCCAAGATTAATGTAAACACCAGGATTTACAACAGAACAACAGTCAAAAGACGACTTATTGGTCTCAAGTCATTTAAAAGAATTGTGAAGAATGAATCAGTCCTGATAGTTTGTGTCTTAAAAAACTGAGGTCCATCACTGCTGACAGGAGAAGTGAATTCAGAAGTGATCACACAGCAGAAATCGTGACACTCAAACCTTTCTAGCGCTTTTTGTTTAGGAGCCACCAGGGGGCGCCATTAGAGTCCATACTATAAAGAGAGACAAGAACAAAGGCCAAAAAAGGGCAATTAGTGGTAGTAGCACAAACACCTAATCCAGTAGCCCCATGATATTTACACAATTAGAAAAAAATCTAATTTAAACTAAAAGTGAAGTGATAATGAAAACAACTTTAAAAACTTGAAAGCTTTAACATGTAGCTGCAAAAAAACCCTGCATAATGTTGTTTTTATTGGATCAGATAAGCTCTCAAATGAAATCAAATCCTAAATCAGATCATCAAACCTAATTTCAAACTTCAATACAAAATCAGAACATTCAGAAATTCAGAACTTTTCCCAAAGACAGTATCAGAACATCATAGAACAACTTTTTATTTTTGCTGCTTTTTATTTTAAAATAATATTTTTTCCTCACTTTATTACTGTATAATGAAATTTGTATTGTTTATCAGTTCTATCCCAATTTCTTATGTGCTGTCCATCCATCTACAGCATCAGTCTCCTGTTTCTGTTGGCAAAAACCTTTACCAATTCATCCAAGTATTTGTTATGGATTTCTCATTGGGAAGGATCTTCTACATTTCTTTGATGTGATATGGTGAGATGACAGGGGTTTAGGATTCTTGACAAGAAGGAACTTTCATATGTTGAAGGCACAACAATCCCCGGATCTACAGCCATGGTCATGTGAGCTACCAGCAAGGATACAAGGAGCGTAGATGGCGAAGGTTCACACATCCTTCACTCAAGTAGAAGTACAGATACTCATGTTTAAAAAAATACTCTGGTGACTATTGTTTTGGAAGTACAGATATTTGTGTAATGAGTGAAAGTAAAAAGTTGATACGAGAAAAATCTACTTAAGAACAAAGTATTTGTACTTGATGTTCCCTCCTCTGGTACACGACAGAAGCTTTTATTAACTGCACAAAAATACAAACTGAGAAAAGCAGACGATCGAAGCCAGTATGGAGCTGAAGCTTGTAAGTGTGTCGGACATAAATATGTTCTATGCTACAGGGGCCTCCGCCTTGTGGGGGGCGGGACTATGCGTATGGGTGCGGCTTCGTGGGGGCGGGGCTTGATTGGGGCGGGACTTTGTGTAGATCTGGTGCAGGACTGATTACTGTTCATTGGCTGTAAGCTGCTGCCCAAACAATGAAAAGTGGTGTGATTTTCAGGGTTATTTTCCCCTTTGGCTAAAATAATAAAATCTAACTTTAATTGGGTGGGCAAAATGTAGATTTGGGCAGGCTAAGCCCACCCCTGCCTACCTGCGGTGATTCATGACACGTGCAGGGTTTAAATAGTAATACATTAGCAGATTTCTGGTCACCATGAAAATGTTGCCGTTTATAAATCAGGTGAGATGTGAGGAACAGTGTACAGAGAAACCAGGAGGAACTGCATAATCAAGAATAGGGAGAATGAGGGAATGTGAGGAACTGCACTGTGAGGAATTGGGAGATGGGAGGAAGTGCATTCTGAGGAACTTTCTCAGAACGAGGAGCCCTCGCTCCTGATGATAGATGCGAGGAGACGCGAGGAACCGCAACGTGAGTAACGAAGAAATGCGAGGAAGTGCATTCAGACATTTCTTTGGCGTTTAATTTGTTGGAATAGGAATAAATCTAAAAAAGATGGTGCTTTTCACACCACTTGATATTTGTTACACCATCTTCTCCTGCCTTCTACAGCTTCACACATCCTGTCACGATATCACGTCTTCTTTCACACGTGTAACCAACATCTAATCAACCGTTTGCTTGATCTCAGGCAACTGTTACTTCACAGAGTCTTACGATTCTAATTCTGAAGAGACACATCACAGATGTAGAACCTGATCAGATCAACACTTTATTTATTTAACGCTGTGTGTGTGTGTGTGTGTGTGTGTGGGTGTGTGTGAGTGAGTTTGCAGAATGACAGCAGCAGCACCTTGCGGTTGCTCGGCTCCTTGATCTCGGCTGGGATTTCCTCTCAACCTCAGGCCTCCATTTTACATACTTGCAGAGAGAGAAAGAAAGAGAGAGAGGGAGGGAGGGAGGGAGGGAGTGGAAGTGGGAGGCCAACTTAAAATATAAAACGCTAAAGGAATTGACATTTCAAATTTATCCTTCATGAAGACTACAGTGGAATGAACTTGTACTAGTTTCTGCTCGAAGAAGACAATGTCTGAGTGACTTTCTGTCTTTTTCAGGTCACTTCAAATAATTATTTAAATAAACAAGACGAATACAGAGGGACACTTGTGCATTGTGTGAAAGTGAAGTGAAAGAAGAACATGCAGAAGTGCTCAGGTTCCTCTATTTCTCTTCATTTCCCAAAACAGCGCCTGTAGACTGAGCTCCCGGTGTGCGTACGATACAATACCACTTCCCTCTACCGCCCCTTTATTCGGCTCAGACAGGAAGCGATTGACGGACACGCCGACAGGTATTTAATCATCTTGCTCTCTGATTGGCTGGTCTGGCCTGGCCTGGCCTGGCTCACTCTCTGACCGAGTGGGATTTAGAAAGTCTGCGGGAGGAAGTGTGTAATGAGGAAAAGGTAAAGAGTTGACAATTTGGTAAGACAGGATGTTTAAGGTTTGTTTGGAGGAAGACGTGCAGGCAGCTGCAAACTATCAGCTTTAATTTGATGCCACGATCCAAATCAGGTGAACAGTGAGACTTGTGAATCTTTTGTATGAACAGCATTTCACCCCGAGGCCTTCAGTGATGTTCTACCTGAATCAGTTCACCTCTTAATACCACCATAATGATGCCACGTATTAGAGATTTTCACACACAGGATCTCATACAGTCAGAATGAAAACTAAAGGAAAAAACACAACAAACACAATTAAACAATTCTCCTTCCACTGGAGCCGCAACTGCACCTCCACATACATCATCTCCAGCAGAAGCATCGATAATCACCTCATCCCATCACCCCGGGGTTTCCTGCGTTTATTCCGCGCTTTACGGGTTCGCTGTGAGATTAAAATGTTCTGAAAAGAAAACACCAAATTATCAGAAAAAAACGCAACAACTTTTTTCAACAGTTTCTGCAACCTTCATTCACGAAGTCCAGCTTTTCTCGGAAACTCCGTCTTGTTGTAAGAGTATGCGATCAAATCAGTTTCTTCACCTCTGTCAGCTGTTGTGAAATGAAAAAAAAAACAGCTATTAAATCCACACGAATATAAAATAAATAAACGCCGACGTGTTCTGACGCCTCGAAGTGTGCGACTTGCAGTCTGATTGGTTACAGCAACAGCTTCAAGCAACATAAAGTTTATGCTAAAGAAATCTCACATTGCTGCCTTTACTGCAACACACTTTGTGACAGCTGAAATTTGATTGGCTGGAAACGCTAACTTTTATACTAACACTCAATTGTGCACGAGAGAAACGCTATGAAATGAAGAGAATAGACCACTAAAGAGATATTAAAACGTGCGTCAGTGATTCTGATGGAGTTCAGAGCTTCCTGACCCTGACGGCCCTCCACTGTTCCGTACTGATGAATCAGATGCAGCGTTACCGCTACGCCGGATTCCCAAACCCTGTGACGACGTGCATCATGAAGACGTGGTGTGAAGGTTAGATAAAAGAACCTAAGTGTCCTGCAAAGACCCCTGACCCCAGTGAACACCTTAGAAAGGAAATGAACCAAAATCTCGGTCTTGCTACAGACAGAAGCGGTGCATTAAAATGTTGGGGAAATTTGGAAGGTTCTGTTTGTGTGCATCACATTTTCAGGGGTGTATAAACGTGTCATTTCACACCGGGCTTTAAGACGATGTATCACTGTGCCGTTCTCCACGTATAGCTCAATCTCTAAGCCGTGTAAGATTTTTCTCCGCAGTGTATCTGAAACTCCGTTGGCCGGTGTTTGCTGTCACAATCTGACTTCTTGTTTTTAAAGGAAACAACATCAAACTACGGAGTCAAATCACAGCTACTGATCCACTTCATGAGGACGTTAAGCCTTCTCAGAGGACTGGAGTTAGAACCCCCCCTGCTTGGTGTCCTTCACATCATGTCTGAAAGTACCTGAACAAACTTCCACAGCATGAACCAAACCCCGGGGAGATTTAGAGTGGAAGTGAAAAAAGTCACATAAAAATATCGGCTCGAAATGCGACCCCCTACAACACGTGACTAATAAACATAAACACTGGTGTGCTTGTGGCCTCACTGTGTGATGGTGTGTGATGGGGGAAGTGGCCTCCTCAGGAACTGGACCACATTACTTGTGTTAGAAATCATCAACTATAAATAGCACAAGGAAAAATAATATATAAATACGTTTTTCAATTTCGGATGGTAATTTTTTTTTTATTAACCAATTTATTACCTGTTTATTACCTGTTTATTACCTGTTTATAACCTGTAAGGATTTTCTCCAGCGAGACACTTCTGGGTTTGTTTCCAGAAAGCACCAAGCTGCAGTACTGCTGTAACACTGTTTAATTTATTTATTTCAAGGATTTCAGTGAATTTTAAACATATTTTTACATATTTCTTTTATCTTTTAATATTTTTTACGAAGATGTGAAAGACTCTTTGTCTGATGTAAACAATAAACAGTGATCCAGGTTTAAAAAATAAGAGATAAAATGTCAAAAAGTACACAGGTTGCCAGATTTGGTTAAAATCACTCCTAACTTTATGGAACCTTGACTACTATGGTCCTCATATATTTTTTTTTTATATATTTGTAATATTGTACTTTATAAATAAATCTTCTCCTTTTGCGAGCGTTTATTCTGATCTATGATCTGATTCTGTACCCTGACCTGAGAAACTCAAAGAATGTTTTAATATGCGAGGAATAAAAATAATCGGCGGCGTGATGCTGAAAAAAATACACTGGAAACCATCACAGAAAATCGAACGGATTCCCCTTATAACATCATATAAACCATTATTATTATACAGCTTATTAACACCACCACCAAATTTCCAATGTATCTGTAGCATGTTTGCGTTTCTCATTAAATCATTATCACCAAAGAAACCCAGCATTGAACCGTTGAACCAGCGTAGAAATGTTTAATGGTGTCCAGTAAACACCAACAGTTTATTATTGGTCTTTAATAGTATCATATAGAACATAGTGCTCACACAAAATACCAAATATCAGCCACACGAGTACAGTTTCCATTCAATCAATAGCTCCAATCCCCATTATAACCATCAAAACCATTAACAATTCTCAAGGAGTATGTATTATTTTTATCTGTTTCCACCCCAGGTAGAATTATTACAGCAGCATGCTGAATGAAATCTGGAATAGGAAATCGATTCATAGTGAAATCCGCATTAAATAAATTCTCTTTGTGAAATAATCACCCATTATTTACTCTGTGGATGATTTGTTACTATACAGACAATAATGTTTTCATATTGCACATGAATATAATTCCATACACATTCGTTACAGTTTATTTGTTAAATCTTTTGTGTTTTTTATTAAAACCATTTCTACATTTCTTTAGGAGCTCAATCTAAAACTAATCCAGAGGCTTGTTTGTTAGTTCCTGTATTCTGGGTCACATGGAAGTTTGAGGACTAATACACACTAAAAACAAAAGAAGCAAAAAACACCGTGTATTTCTGAACTTTACAGCCAGAAACCCCCTCTAATGTCTTGGATTGAATTTAATAGGAGGGTCAATGATTTTTTTTTCATTCTTTTGGATTAAAGTGATTGTACACTTTTGTAGACTCGGTCCGGGTCGTGTGGAACCCTAACGGGTCTGATCGAAACATCAGAGTGTAGAACCATGGGCCTGGATGTGATGGAGAGGTGACATTTCATAAAGTGCTACCTTTGCAGAGCAGATTGCCTTATAAAGCCATAAGAGTTACGTTCCTGTTTTCGCTTTACTGTCACTTCCTTCCTCTCTCATTTGAATAGATCAGTCGTTCCTCACTGCTCTGCACACTGCTCGTGTGAAGCGGACTAACGGAGAAAGAGCGAGAAAAAGCGAGAGACTCAGACTTGCCTTTCTCAGGTAAGAAATCAACTGCAATCGATAAGATTAGTGTGTGTATGGAGTGTGTGTGTGTGTATATATTTTTATAATTATATAATCCTATATATATATATATATGTATGTATGTATGTATGTATGTATGTATGTATGTGTGTATGTGAGTGGGTGTGTGCGAGACAGAGAGAGAGAGCTCATGCATATCTGAAAAAAGGTGCATGGCCTCCATATGCTCCATGTGCTCATGTTCTTCGTGATGTTCTTCACACCCTTCAAATTTTACAGCTGTTTAGTTTTATTTATATTTTTTGTTTATATGATTGACTTTAGCATCGCTCTCAATTTATCGTCGATCGCCTGCGTTAACGATCTCAATCTAATAGGCAGGCGAACACACACACACACACACACACACACACACACTCTGATAGTTTTCAGTCTATCTTAAACTTTAAACTTTACTGTTTTTTACATTGTGTGTGTGTGTGTGTGTGTGTGTGTGTGTGTGTGTGTGGGAGGGGGGGTACATATGTATGAAGTAGAAGTTAAAGCTTTGCCTTGCAGCCAGAGCTCTGAAGGAAGTTGCGGTTAAGTCGCTCTCTCAACATGCATCGCCTCCACCATCGTCTTCGGTGCCGAAACCATGGAGTAGGTGTTCTGTTGAAACACCACCAGCGGACAGAAGAGATCACAAACCGGATCAGTGTGAGCCGTGGCTCCTAGGGGTGATCAACGATCAATAAAATGCGCTAGTCTTTCGCTGCATACGTTTAATGTGAAATTTCCTCAGAACGGTGAAACTTTATGATCTGCAGGTGAGGAGATGGTTTGAATTGCTGCGGTGATGCACGGTGAAGCAAAATCATGGTTCCCGGTCAAATATAGCAGCAATTATTAATTCTTCTTATTTTTATTCATTATCAATGCAATCAAAGCTTTTTCACGTTCCTGACATCATGTTCTCGGCTGAACGGTTTCACAGCGATTCTACAGAGCCTCTGTGAAGGCCTCATGGCCTTTAGCCATCTTCAGCTTTGCTCATTTCCCTCACGTGAGTAAAGCGTGAGGTGAAATCACCGAAAGTACCATATTATCAAGCGCACGCAAAGGTCCCTTTTTATTATCCGTCATCGGTTCACGGACGAACGCGACCGAGGCGGCGAAAAGGAAGAAGATTTGCATATTTCCCACCGCACTTTAATCAGCGTTTCTACAGCAAAAGGCCTTTTATGGGTTTAAATCTCGCATGAAGCGATGCAGGAAACGCGGTGGGGATTAAATGAGAATCTGGCAACACGCAGCTCTGAACGATAAAGTAATATATTGGAAATCTGAAATGCAAGACACTGCCGAGTTTTTTGTTCAGAGTTCACACCTCCGCTGCAAACAAACCAGGAAGCGGGGCGGAAGTTCTCAGAGAGCGGCGCGTTCTTCTTTAAGATTTTAGACTGCCGCCGTTTAGACTGCGAACGACTCGCAGAGAAAAATATATAGATCACAAAAGCAGAACAAAAAAAAAGCAGAAAGCTGTTACCGAGAGCCGAAGCCATTTTTTTCCCCTTTTAAAGTGCCTCTGTAAACCGGAGAACGAGGAGGCCGCGTTTTCACTTCTGCTTTGGTTAGCTTGCCATCTTTCTAAAAAAAAAAAAAAAGTGACCAGGCATCTGTTTATATTTTTATGTGCTCATGAAAAGGAACAACATGAACAACATGCATTTTTCTATATCCTTTATTTTATAAAGTCGGTGATGCAATACACGTGTAAAAGCTTCGTTTCCACCGAGCTCTCGAAGCAAAACCCTATCAAGCGATCGGTACCGATCTCGATCTCGATCTTTATTACGTCCTTCTGCAAAAATGAAATAGAAATAAACCGAAAGGAACTCGTTAGGTACAAAAAAATCAGTGTGCGGTGGGAAAAAAAAAAGCAGACGTCACTCATGGCCTCCTGGCCTGACTCCAAAATAAACTTGATGTCATCGAGTCACTGTCAGAGTTCTGCAGTTATCTGTTAAAGGTTACAGCACAGATTCTGAACAAAATAGCAAAGAAAATGACAGCAAATGTTTCTTCTGTCTCAAAATAACACTGTTGCACTAATTCAGTGTTTAGAGCAGACTTCCTGCTTAAATCACAGAACAATCTATTAAGATCTGTAAAGAAACGTCGTGTAGGATCACATTTCAGTATATCTCCATGGGGAAAAAAACAAAAAAACACAGTCCTCCATTTTAATACATTAATACTGTAAGAAGAACACTAAGTTGGCTGAAATTGGAACGTGAAAATAATTAAATCTATTTCCATACAATTATTTTTCTATTCGTTGCGTTTCTACAGCAAAAGGCCTTTTATGGGTTTAAATCTCGCATGAAGCGATGCAGGAAACGCGGGGGGGATTAAATGAGAATCTGGCAACACGCAGCTCTAAACGATAAAGTAATATATTGGAAATCTGAAATGCAAGACACTGCCGAGTTTTTTGTTCAGAGTTCACACCTCCGCTGCAAACAAACCAGGAAGCGGGGCGGAAGTTCTCAGAGAGCGGCGCGTTCTTCTTTAAGATTTTAGACTGCCGCCGTTTAGACTGCGAACGACTCGCAGAGAAAAATATATAGATCACAAAAGCAGAACAAAAAAAACCAGAAAGCTGTTACCGAGAGCCGAAGCCATTTTTTTCCCCTTTTAAAGTGTTTTCACTTCTGCTTTGGTTAGCTTGCCATCTTTCTTGAAAAAAAAAAAAAAGTGACCAGGCATCTGTTTATATTTTTATGTGCTCATGAAAAGGAAGAACATGAACAACGTGCATTTTTCTATATCCTTTATTTTATAAAGTCAGTGATGCAATACAGCTCTCGAAGCAAAACCCTATCAAGCGATCGGTACCGATCTCGATCTCGATCTTTATTACGTCCTTCTGCAAAAATGAAATAGAAATAAACCGAAAGGAACTCGTTAGGTACAAAAAAATCAGTGCGCTGTGGAAAAAAAAAAAGCAGACGTCACAATGGCCTCCTGGCCTGACTCCAAAATAAACTTGATGTCATCGAGTCACTGTCAAAGTTCTGCAGTTATCTGTTAAAGGTTACAGCACAGATTCTGTTCTTCTTACATTAATACTGTAAGAAGAACACTAAGTTGGCTGAAATTGGAACGTGAAAATAATTAAGTCTATTTCCATACAATTATTTTTCTATTCGTTCATTTCTTCTTAAGAATATAAATATAAATAAATACTACTCTTAATAAATATATATATAAGATCTTATCTATAAGATGAATTATTCTTGATGTACGTAATCATCTTTTTCTGGACTAAAAAGCAGAATCTGATCCGAGAACAGCAACATCCAGTCTCTGATCAGTTCTTTTCTACTTCCTGCAGTGAGTTGCAGTGTAGCTACTGATTCATCTCTAGATATATTGTAAAAAGAAGAAGGAGGAGAAAAAGATGTGAAATGAACAATAATCCCACAATATATCCCGATCCAGAAAAAGGTTCTGTCCCGGAAGCTCTCAGCATCCTGAGATCTCCCGAGGTCTCTTTTAGTCCTGAGATTTAAAGTGAGCACACTTTGGTGAATAGCAACCAGCGCTAACTGATAACGTGCCACTTCCTCAAACTGCTGAGCGGTTGTGCTCGGTCATGAAGAAAAAATTTCCCCAATGTGAAAATAGACACTTTCTGCGTAGCTTGAGAAACCGCTGCAAGAAGAGAGGAAACGCGCACACACACACAAACACACACACACACACAACATGACCAACCACTCAACCTCAGCCTTGAGTGATGTA
Source organism: Silurus asotus (assembly GCA_024362625.1). NCBI lineage: Eukaryota > Metazoa > Chordata > Actinopteri > Siluriformes > Siluridae > Silurus > Silurus asotus. Next base: position 15,332,955 of record MU545793.1, on the reverse strand, counting down.
ACTACTTATGGTACACCCTTCCTGGTGCATATTTAATCTCCAACATGTCCAAAAGTATGTGCACCCTCTGTCCCTGATGCCCACTGAACATCTCATTCCGTTTACTCCACCTACACTTTTCTTCTCTACCACCAAGACTTTTACTAGACTTTAAGAAGTGGCTGTTCGCATGGGTGTAAAACCCCATTGTTTTTTTTTTTTTATATCGCACTTTCTATCGTGAAAAATATATGTACGTATACCTGAATAATTGTGTAAGTAGAAAAAAAACCAAATGCAAAAAATGCATTTAGAAACAGTTGAGTTCCTCCTCCCCTTCCTCACAGTGGTTTGACCCACTGCCTTCTTTCCCAGTTCATCTCACCTACTCTACATACACGAGTCAGGTGCGTGTCTGCGGCCCAATTAATGTTCAACTCCATAAACTAGTTAATTTTATTCACTTTAAATGAAGCGATTCTTTTTAATCTAGTTGATGCAGACTCGTTCATAAATCAGTTGCGCCAAAAATGCCGATTACCGAAGTAATTTTCCACGAATCTGCTCTATTAGCGATTAAAATATCCCTTATCTAGTGAACGTTAGCTTGTTTACAATAGCTTGTAGCATATTGCACTGCAGCTAACACTGCGACTAATGTACTAGTGCACTGTAGCTAACACTGCAACTAACGTACTAGTGCGCTGCAGCCAACACTGCGACTAATGTGCTAGTGCGCTGCAGCCAACACTGCGACTAATGTGCTAGTGCGCTGCAGCTAACACTGCGACTAATGTGCTAGTGCGCTGCAGCTAACACTGCGACTAATGTACTAGTGCACTGCAGCTAACACTGCGACTAATGTGCTAATGTACTAGTGCACTGCAGCTAACACTGCAACTAAAGTGCTATGGCGCTGCAGCTAACACTGCGACTAATGTGCTAGTGCGCTGTAGCTAACACTGCGACTAATGTGCTAATGCACTGCAGCTAACACTGCGACCAATGTGCTAATGCACTGCAGCTAACACTGCGACTAATGTGCTAGTGCTCTGTAGCTAACACGCCAAAGCCGTTTCCCATGCAGTGTTTTATTTGGGACGACTTGGCATAATGTTAACATATTTTTGATCTGTGCATTTACTAAATGAGCACTGTGCTACATCCAAACTGACCCACTGTATTTTTTTGTATAATCAATTTCTATTTAGTACTTAAGTGTCTTAATTAATTTTAAATACAATTTTAAACCTTGTTGTGATTATTCTTTTATAATAGTTTTACTTTCTTTTTGTAAAGCACTTTGAATTACCATTGTGTATGAAACGCGCTACAGTATAAACAAACCTTCCTTGCAGCGTCGTAGACTAGATAAAATGACGGAGAAAAGCAAAATGGAAAATCTTCTATTTATTGTCCGCCCGTGGCTGTTTGTTATTCGTTTATCATCAGTATGACGGTTGGATGTTGAGTAGGGAGTCTCCAGTTCCAGTTTGTTCAGTGAAGTCGAGGAGGTCGGGGAGCCGTGAAGGACACCCTTCCTTCTTCCACTCGAAACTTCACACGGCCTCATTTTTTACAAAGGTGTATTTTTGAACCTCGGTTCCTAAGGGAAATCGCACACGGGTGTTTTATATTTTGTTGCGACGGGGTGCGTATACTTTTGTGTGTAAAGCACATTCGGATTTGCACTTTATTTCTCCGTGACGTCGGGATCTAAAGACACGCGTTCAAATGTTACGTTTTGTTCACCAACAGCAACGATGGCCGGCTCAATTTCGAACGAGGAGATGGAGGATCTGCGAGAGGCCTTCAACAAAGTGGGTGAGTGAGAAGTTTCCTACAGTTACGGCTTTTACCGTACCTCCTTTCATTTCCCTCAAAATATCACGATTAAAACTCTCATTAAACTCGACAAACCACGCAAACTTCCCTTGTGGCCCTGAATTTGCACGTCATTTACTTTTTTAAGACTCTGCACTCCACCGGCTCCCCACCATCCCGCGGTAGATAACGCACAGGGTGAAGGTTCACCGCCCGCTCCCCCCGAGACTCGGCCGCGTCGCTCCGCTCTCCGAACGCGTTTCCGAATACACTGTGAACACCTGAGAAATAAATAAACTTCTCTTGGACTTCCAGTGCAAATTGGGGAATTTTAAACTTGTTCAAAACGAAGTGAGGTACAGAAAGTGTAAAATGTTAATTGAAAAGTGTAAAGTAAAAAAGACGTTTGTGAAAGATAAGCGACTTCCTGTTCAACAGTCACTATTGACGAACGCTCGTTTCCTCAATCGTTGTTAGAAAACGTTAAGAACAAACTCCGAAGTCTCCGACACGGGAGACTCGTTCCGTAAACTTTCCACCTCGACGACTTTGACGGTCGCGGGTTTTCTTTTGAGAAAAGGTTTTTTAACCCGCGGTGTAAAACTCGCCTTTCCTCCAGACCTGGACTCGAACGGTTACATCAGCACGGACGAGCTGAACGAGCTGTTCAAAGCGGCCAATCTGCCTCTGCCCGGGTACCGAGTCCGCGAGATCATCCAGGAGCTCAGTCAGACCATGGACCAGGACAAGGACGGGAAGATCACGTTCGACGAGTTCGCAAAGGTACGTACGGGCGCTTTTCGAATCGAATCTCGAGAGAGAGAGAGGTCAAAGTCGAGAACGCTTACGACGTCGTCCGTTCGTTCGTCCTTCGTTCCAGGTGGTTCACGGGCTGAAGAGCTCGGAGGTGGCCAAAACTTTCCGCAAGGCCATCAACAAAAAGGAGGGGATCTGCGCCGTAGCGGGAACATCGGAGCAATCGGGAACGAAGCATTCATTCGCAGGTCTGTAACGCACGCACGAGCGCACGGACGCGTTCTACGCACCCGTGAACACAGTTTGTACGATGTATCGTGTTTGTGTGTGCGTGTGTTTGCGCAGAGGAGGAGAAGGTGGCGTTTGTAAACTGGGTCAACAAGGCCTTGGAGAACGACCCGGACTGCAAACACCTCCTCCCCATGGACCCGAGCACGAACGACCTGTTCACAGCCGTGGGAGATGGCATTGTTCTCTGGTACACACACACACACAGACACAGACACACACACACACACACCGTGCATTATGTGTGTCTATAGCTGGTAGTTTGGTTTATTTTTACAGTAAAATGATCAACTTGTCCGTCCCCGACACCATCGATGAGAGAACCATCAACAAGAAGAAGCTCACACCTTTTACCATCCAGGTAACAAACACAGTCCCTCATACACACACACACCCTTCTTTTGCCTTCGAGTAAACTTCATCAAAGTCGTCTCAGACTCAAATATTCAGTATCTGTACACTGTACTGTGACCATTCTGAACACTTTTCTTAATCCACACTGTGTGCGTAGGAGAATCTAAACCTGGCCCTGAACTCGTCCTCGGCCATCGGCTGCCACGTCGTGAACATCGGAGCAGAGGACCTGAAGGAAGGCAGGCAACATCTGGTTCTGGGTCTTCTGTGGCAGATCATCAAAATCGGCCTGTTGGCCGATATCGAGATTACCAGGAACGAAGGTACACGCGCACAGAGCGATCTAGATCGGATCCATGTCGAATATGCACCGTTTTTATTCACCGATATCGGTGTGTGTGTGTGTGTGTGTGTGTGTGTGTGTGTGTGTAGCTTTGATTGCTTTGCTGAGGGACGGTGAGAGTCTGGAGGATCTGATGAAGCTTTCCCCTGAAGAACTGCTCCTGCGATGGGCCAACTATCATCTGGAACAGGCCGGAAGCCCGAAAATTAACAACTTTAGCTCCGATATTAAGGTAAAAGACAAACGAAAAAAAACATCCACGAGGATTCCAAAAAAAGGTAGTTTGTTTTTATTTCGTAGCCGAACCTTTGCGTTATTCCCGTTCGCAGGATTCCAAAGCGTACTTCAACATCCTGAACCAGGTGGCTCCGAAAGGAGACGACGAAGGAATCCCTCCGATCGCCATCGACATGTCGGGACTGAGGGTAAAACGACACGAGTCAAACGGCCGCGAAAGCCAAATCCGGCGACGACGCGAGATCCGCGGTATAACGTCTCGGTTTCTCCACAGGAAAAGGACGACCTGATTCGTGCGGAGGCCATGCTGGAGCAGGCGGACCGCCTCGGCTGTCGTCAGTTCGTCACGGCGAACGACGTCGTGCGAGGAAACCCCAAACTCAACCTGGCTTACGTGGCTAATCTTTTTAACAAATATCCCGCTCTGAAGAAACCCGAGAACCAGGACATCGACTGGAGCTCCATCGAGGGTGAGTCCGTCGCGTCGTGTAGGATCGGTCGAAGGTCACGGTCGTCGATTTCGTCTCTCTTCCCGACACTTTTGTTTTTTTTCTCCCGCAGGCGAGACCAGGGAGGAACGCACTTTCCGTAACTGGATGAACTCTCTCGGAGTCAATCCTCGCGTCAACCATCTCTACGTGTAAGAAAACCCGCCACGTCGGCCGCGTCATCGAGCGGGATAAAGACGTTTCTGATCGTGTCTGCGTGTGTGCGTGTGTGTGTTTTATAGGGACCTGGACGACGCTCTGATCATCTTCCAGCTGTACGAGAAGATCAAAGTGCCCGTAGATTGGGACCGTGTGAACAAGCCTCCGTACCCCAAACTCGGCAGCAAAATGAAGAAGGTGAGAGCTTTCGCTACCGTCTTTCGACCGATCGGAGTTACAAACTCTCTGCTCCGACACGCGACGTTTGTCTTTATTTTGTTCTTCTTCGGCAGCTGGAGAACTGTAACTACGCCGTGGAGTTGGGGAAGAAGGAGGCGAAGTTCTCCCTGGTGGGAATCGCCGGGCAGGATCTGCACGAGGGCAACCGCACGCTCACTCTCGCTTTGCTCTGGCAGCTCATGAGGAGGTGAGCCCTTTCGCGCGAAAAAGTATTTTTCGGAGAATTTATATGAAAGTATAGACGATAAAGCGGGAAAACTGAATGTAATTAAGTGGAGGTGAGCGAGTTACCGTTCGATTTGAACGTTCAGGTACACTCTGAACATCCTGGAAGAGCTCGGAGACGGTCAGAAGGTCAACGACGACACCATCGTCCAGTGGGTGAACGACACGCTCGCGCAAGCCGAGAAGAAAACCATCACGGGTTTCAAGGTAGAGACCGCGCCGTCTCGATTGTCGCGAACGCGAAAGTCCGAGAAAGTTCTGACCGTGCGCGCTCTTTGCAGGACGGAGCCATAAGCAACAGCTTGCCGGTGCTGGACCTCATCGACGCCATCCGGCCGGGCTCGATCCGTTACGATCTGGTCAAGACGGAAGATCTCACGGACGAAGAGAAGCTCAACAACGCAAAGTACGTTCCCGAGTTTATCCGTATTTATTCCTTTTTACGAAAATATCATCGGATCGGATTGTTTTTTTTCCGTCATGAGACGTTCTTTTGTCGATCTGACGCGTTTTGTACTCCGATCGTGCGTTTCATTCAGGTACGCCATCTCCATGGCCAGGAAGATCGGCGCTCGGGTTTTTGCACTTCCGGAAGATTTGGTGGAAGTCAAGCCCAAAATGGTGATGACGGTCTTCGCCTGCCTCATGGCCCGAGGGATGAAGAGAGTTTAGAACGAACAGCCGAGCGGAAGAAGTTTTATATTTTTGATGTGTGTGTGTGTTTTGTGTGTGTGTGTGTGTGTGTGTGTGTGTGTGTGTGTGTGTGTGTGTGTGTGTGTTGTGTGTGTGTGTCTGCTTACAAAACAAGCTGTTGTTCTCCATTTCTTCATTACATTGTATTCAGTTCACGACCGGGGAAGCGAGGAGAAGCGACGGCAGGACCCGCCGGACCGACCGCCGTTCTTTTTCCTCGCGGATAACGGCGACGGTCCGACGCCGACGTTCCCGGAAAAAAACGAACAAATAAAATTTACGGTTTTCTATTAACCAGTGTGTGACTCTCAATGCCGCCTCCCGCGCGCACCGACACTCGAACGATCGAAAACAAACGCGTCTCGGCGTCTTTTCTTCTTTTGTCACGTGGGCCCCGTGTGGGTTTTTGACGGGCTGTCACTCGGGCCCGTGCGGGTCCCGAACAGGTGTTAAAAACGTGTCCCGTTTATCGATTCCGTCGTCGATTTCTGCGGGCAAACTCGACGCGTACTCGATCTTATTATGGAAAATCCACCGTCGAACCGTCGAAACCTCGGTTCCGATGTAAAACCGCGCCCGACCGAACAAAGAACCGACACGAGTCGATTTTATGTGCCGCTCTACGTTTCAAACGACACGGTTGAGTATTTACGAAACGTCACCGGACCGACTCACCGTTTTCACCGCACATTAGACTCGGTAATATTCCACGGAGCAGACGTCACCGATATAGATATTTTACCTCGGAGCGATGACATCACAGACCATCACCTCATACCGTTCACACTACCGGTAGAGCGGATTAGCCGTGTTGCGCCACGTTATCGACTCGGTAGGACTATCGTTCCAACCACTAAGGACAGATTCATAAATAACCTGCCTGATTTATCTCAATTTCACACTAAACCCATAACTACTAATAACCTCGATGAAATAATTGACAACATAGACCTTATCCTCACTAGCACATTAGACACCGTTGCCCCCATCCGGTTAAAAAAGGTTAGAGAACAAGCACCTGCACCTTGGTATAACAGTCATACGCATGCCCTCAAGAGAACAACACGTAATCTGGAGAGAAAACGGAGGAAAACTAAATTGGAGGTATTCAGAATCGCGTATAAAGACAGTGCGCTCGGCTACAGACGGGCGCTAAAAGCCGCTAGAGCCGAACACCTGAGCAAACTCGTAGAAAACAACAAAAACAATCCCAGGTTCCTTTTCAGTACTGTAGCTAAACTAACTACAAATCAGGGCTCTGAAAATCGTGTTCCATCGCAGTTTAGTAGTGACGACTTTATGATTTTCTTCACTGAAAAAATAGATACCATTAGAAAACCAATTGTGGCAGTTCAACCTCTGACAGCATCTCCTGAGACAGTGTTACCCTCAACTTCACAACTCCACTGTTTTACATGTATAGGACAGGAAGAGCTGTATAATGTTAT